>PVKA01004196.1:0-101479 GCA_004027165.1 Ctenomys sociabilis | reverse complement strand
CCAATTGCCATCTCAGTGTGCCCCAGGGTTGGGGCCAGCACAGCAGGCCTGGGGATCAAACCCCTAGCCCCTGCGCTCAGGCGCTTTAACACTAAGCTATTTGACCACCCCTCACCCCTTTCTTGGTTACAGCCACTTTCCTGGGAGTGCTGGTTTTGTGGTTTTTTTTGGCAGTATCAGGCCCTTGTGCTTGCCAGGTAAGCGATTATGCTATTGTGCTATCTCCCTGGCCCTCCTGTGAGTGTTGATGGCAAACATTTTCCTTGCGTAGATGCAGCTGAGGCTGACGGGGCAATGGCAGCCCTTCTGGTCCGCAGAGCTGCTGGATGAATTTTTGCCACTACCATACAATTTAGCTCCTGTTAAGTGAAAATAATTGGCTTTTAAAAGCAGTGTTGAAATTTGATAAGAGAAAAAAAAAAAAAAAACCTCAAACCTAATATCTCTAACACCATAACTATTGCTTCTTTTGATTGATTTTAATTACTATAGTTGGGGGAAATGTTTCATTCTTTTTAGTATTTTCCCAAGTAACAGTGTCAGATGTGATAAAATCAGGTCAGGTCTTCCCTAAATTTATTTATAGTTAAAGAGCATGTATTTTGTTATCTTTCTAGATAGCATGGCAACTCATTTTCATACCTCTTGTCACCTGAAGAAAGCTAATCACTCAACTAAAAAATTCTTTGCATCGGGATTTTCTATGTTGAATTATCTTCTAAAATCCAAAAAGGCGGATGCTGTGAGGATTTTGAAGAGGAGCCGTTCGCTCAGTGAAACACTTCCTTAGCGGCTGCTACGAGCCAGAAACCGTGGTAGGTGGTGTGCAAAGCCCCTACTGGGTCACCAGGCACCGGCACGACCAGGCACTGGCGCGGAAGGCACCAAGCAGAAGTCCTCTGCCCACACAGGAGCAGCAGGCTCGGCTCGGATTCCTCGAGCCCGGCTCCCCGAGGCTCATTAGGCCCCGAGATGGCTCCGTCCCCAGGCTCTCACCAGCGAACCCAGACCTGCTTTTGTGTTTCGATAATTAAAGCATCTTACTATCTAGCAACATTACGGAGTGCAACACTCACACCCTAGCCAGTTGGTCCCTCTTAACTCTGAACCCAAAAGTCAAAAGGTCTCAAGCTCAACTGACCGTTCAGACCCTCAGTGAAACCAAGCCCTACTGGGAAGGGGGTTGGAGTTGTGCTGCAAAGCAGCACGGATTAATGTAACGCTCCCAGAACCACCCTCGAGGGGCTCTCCTCTCCACCCAGCCTGCTCCTTAACCCTGCCCAGAACGACTAGCATAGCTCCTTAGCCTTGCTGCTTCCTTCACGTCGGGAAGCTGTGGTCGCCGACGGGTGGACAGTCCACAGAAGTGGCTGAGGCACAGCGTCCAGCTTTGGTTCCGTGCGTCACTGACAATGAGTGAAAGGAGGAAAGACACAATTTCGGCTGAAACAAAGATGCCTGCTCCTGCCCCTCTGGCTTCTGCTGATCCCTGGGGATGTCTGCGATCTTCATTTTCCATCTGCAGTGTGACACGGCTGCCTAGGGTGGCATTTGGGCTGGCTCTCTGTCCCTTACCTTCTGCCCTGTCTTCTGCCACTAGGGTGGAATTTGGGACACAGTACCAAAGACACAGAAGCCGGATGTGCATCCCTCAAAATGGACCTTTTAGCCAGGTGTGCCAGCCACGCCTACATGTAATCCCAGCACTCAAGGAGGCAGAGGCGGAAGGATCTCCTCAAGCTTGAGGCCAGCTTGGCTACAGAGTGAGCTCAAAAGATCCCTTCTCAAAAAACCAAACCAAGTCAAACCCAGAAAGGACATCTTTTTAAGGACGAGGTTCAGTGTCTCTTTCTCTTGTAGCTTGTCTCTAGCCACCTGCATCTACTGCAAGGAGGTGCTAATGTGAGAACACGACCCAAATCAAGATTCAGTGCCCTGAAACCCACCAGTGTGCCCACGTCCCCTTAGCTCTAAGCACCCACACGTATGCCCACTTCAGTTCATGTTTTCTTTTACCCCAAGTCCCAGGAACTCACTGGCCTACTTTTTTTTATATATATATATATTTTAGGGAAGGGTCTACAGGGTGCTCAGGGTCTCACTACTATATTGGACTCATAGTGATCTGCCTGTTTACAGCCTCCCAAGAACTGGGATTACAGGTGTGTGCCACCACGTCCAGTCTCATTTGCTATCTCAGTGCGCCCGGGGGGGGGGGGGGAGCAGCATGGCAAGCCCGGGGATCAAACCCTGGGCCCTGCTTCTGCTTGTAGGCACTTTAATCCGCTGAGCTATTTGGCCAGCCCTCACTGGCCTACTTTTGTTCAATACATCATCATGACTCTCTTCTAGAATTTCATGTGTCTAGAATCACGCAGCAAGTAAATCTGTTGTACCTGGACTATTTCATGAAAGACAATGATCCATAGCTTTATTCATCCCATGTCCCACGAGCGCGGGGGCGATTCGCACGCTTTTGTTGCTAAGCAGTGGTCCTCTGTCTGGGCATGTGCATCTTGTCCATCCAATCTCCTGCCCGTTCACATCGGACAGCAGTGGACAAAGCTAGGAGTGCCACGGCAGGCTTCTACACAGACGTGCTTTCACTTCTCTCCAGTAAGTCAGGAGCAGAACAGCTGAGTCATTTGGTGGGCATGGACTTGACCCAAGAAACAGCCACTTTCAGAGACTGGCCACACCTGGGCTTGTCCATTCGGAACTCGACAATTGCACTCCTGCAGCTCGCTGTGTAGATCAGGCTGGCTTTGCACTAGGTAGCCATGGCTGGCCTTGAACTCATGGCAATCCTCCTGCCTCAGCCTCCTGAGTGCTGGGATGACAGGCCTGCGTCCCGTGCCCGGCCTGTATCATCTTTAACAAGTCTTTTGGGATGCATAAGAGTGAATTCCAAGCCGGGCGTGGTGGCGCATGCCTATAATCCCAGCACTCGGGAGGCTGAGGCAGGAGGATTGTTGTGAGTTCGAGACCAGCCTGAGCTACAAAGTGAGCTTAAGGCCAGCCTGAACTGTATAGTGAGACCCTGTCTCAAAAAGACAAAAAAAAAAAAAAAAAAAAAAAAGAGTGAATTCCAGAGGCCAACATCAGGCGGACAGCAAAGTACAGCTAGAGAGAAGCAATGAGTTCCGGTGTGCCCTAAGCACAGGGGGTGGCTGTAGGGACAAGAGTCTGCCGCCTGTTGCATGAGGAGTGGAAGAGAGGACTCACAGGTTCCTAACACAGACTTGTGATCAGGAGGTGGAAATGCTAATGGCCCTGGTGGGTGCAGTACACATCCTCCTCGTGAATTAAAGTAGTACACTGTGCCCCAGTGACATCTTCTCAGATGTTTTCTGCCCATTCTGCTCTTCCTCTATGAAGTGCTGAACAAATCTGTTTCCCATTTTTGCCTGGAGTTTTCTGGGGCTTTTGGTAAACTTTGTTTTGTTTCTTGAGATGTGGTCTCCCTACCTACTTCAGGCTGCCCTTCAACTGGAAGCGATCCTCCTGCCTCAGGCTCCCGAGGGCTGGGATTACCACACCTGGCAGATTTCTCTTGTTACGGAGGTGCTGGGCATAGCTGACACCGAGATGCCCCCGGGCATCCCCCACCTCCCACGCACAGGAGTGGGACCCACAAAGTCACCTCCCACACAGACAGCACAGCAGGGGTTGGAGAGGGACAGAGCTTCTGCCCCGAGGCTTGTGCATGCCTGGGCTGGTGGCATCGGTGTCCTGAGGTGGTGGGTGTGTTGGAGAGGCCATGTGACAGCACCTGAGGCCCTGGGTTCTGCCACCAACCATGGGTGTTTGGGGAGCGATCCATGAGACACCCTGGGCCTGGCTGACCTTGTGGGTGCCCCAGGCAGAGGACTCAGTTGAGCTGCACCTGGAATGTGTTCACAAACAGGGGGCACTGAATACATGACTGAGGCCACTAAGGTTGAGTTGCAAAAAATAAACTCACAGCTGGTACCAATTCTTGGTTTTAGGGTTGAATAGCCACTCCTGCCCCTTTTAGGGGGTGGTTTCCCTATACACTAAGGCTGGCCTTGAAGTTGAGATCCCCCTGCTTCAGCCTCCCAAGTAGCTGGGATTGCAGGTCTATGCAAAGATGCCCAGCTTAAACGGTCTATTTTACAAAGCAATGCATGTTAGGCAAAAATTCTACGAAATCAGATTTTGATATTCTAGATATTCTTTCCCCCAAACACAGAAATGTAGTCATAGCAAAGTTCATCCTCATCCCCCCTGAAATCATCTCAGGTACTGTAGGGTCCTCACCCCCAGCTTTGGACCTTTTTGTTTTATTGTTTGTTTTTGGCAGAACTGGGGATTGAACTCAGGCCTTTGTGCTTACCAGGGAAGCAACTATTCCACTGAGCCATCTCCCTGGCCCCACACCCCCAGCTTTGGGAAAAGTGATCTGAAGGATGAGAAGGGGAGGCAGAAGGAGCCAGACCCCTGGGGCGGGACGCACGTGGACGTGGGAGGGGGACACCAGCTCTCCGAGGAAATGCAGCCCCCTGCTGGGTCAGAAAGACAGGAGAAAGCTCTAGGAAGACACCTTGATCTGGCAAGAAGTGGCCGCAGATGTCCCAAATGGCCCTATTTAGGATTTCAGCTCCTGGGCCCCAAGAATTGGAAGTGGCTGGGAGTCACTCAAGGACCATGGGAGCAATTTATGGGGCCAACTCCTATAAAACAGTCACTTAGTTCCCGTACAATAGAATAGGACAGAAATAGCAACTTGCTTTGCAGGCCACTAAGGGCAAAGATGGCGTCAAGAAAATGTTCTCAGTCGGGTGCAGCAGCAGGTCTGTAATCTCAGCCCCGGGGGCTGGGGCAGGAGGACCACCATGAGTTTGAGGCCAGCCTGGGCTGCAAAGTGAGCTCAAGTCTAGCCTCAACTATGTACTGAGTTGAATTCTTTGAGACAAAACAAACAAAACAAAACAAGCACAATACTGAAGCCCAGGAGGTGCTGTAGGTGTGTCGAATTTCTGGTTTACAAGCAGAACGCTAACTAGAGTTGAAGGCCAAGGTCAGTACTTGAGGTATCTGTGCAGTGAAGGGTCAGATGGCTGGGCCTTATTGCTTTGCTCCGAGGCTTTTCTGTGCTGTGTGACCGAGGACCGAGACAGTGCCCTGGGACAAAACAAGGTGTGTGGAGGGGTGGCTAGTCATAGAAGCTCAGCTTGCACTGCTGGGATCGAACCCATTCTTGAAAAGGAAACGTTCTGGAGTCAAATCTGAGAAGTGTTGCCCGGATTACTGGGACTGCTCAGGAAAGACATGCACAGAAGGGTGTTCTTTTCCTACTCATTTGTTGTTCCTGCAGGCTTTTTTCACAGAAGAGCAGCAATAGCTTTGGACACATTTTGGGGTGCTGGGATTGAACCCCAGGGTGTTTGCACTGAGCCACATGCTCAGGCCTTTGTATTTTTTTGAGACAGGTTCTTGCTACATTGCCCAGGTTAGGCTCTGATTCACAATCCTCCTGCCACAACCTCCCAAATGCTGGGATTGCAGGCACACACCGCCACACGTAGTTAAGGGTGTGCTTCTTAAACCCTGGAATTTTTACCAGGGATTAAGCTACGGTGACTAGAAACTCAATCTAAAAATTTTTTAAAGACTGATTTTTTTTTTTTTTTCTTTTTGTTTTTCTTGAGACAGAATCATGCTAGACCACGTTGTGGTCTCAAACTCACAACGATCCTCCTGCCTCAGCCTCCTATAATGCCAGCACTTGGGAGGGGGAGATGGGAGGACTACAGTGAGTTCAAGGCCAGCTCTAAATATATAGAAAGATCATGTTTCCAAACAAACAAAACAACTGAAATAGCTAAAAGTTTTGAAAAGATCAAAATGGAAAATATGCCTCCTGGCGGTGAGAAGAGTCACCATCTATTTCATATGCAAGCGTCAGACTCCCAACCATCTATTTAGCTAAGCATAGAGTTTTGAAGGATTGGCTCCCCGTATTGAGATCTGGAGGAGGGGCTGCCAAGGTCTCGGGTGGCATGAAAAAAATAACGTCATACTTATTGGTGCTGTTTCCCGTGTGAGGAGCAGAGGGGGACCTGATTACACCAGGACTGGGAGTTTGGTTCAATAACGTCCTGGAATTCTAACGTGCAAAGAGAAAAAAGCCAAGTGGGAATTTCTCAGCTGTTCCTGATTTTAATTAAGATTTCAAAGACTACACTAAGTCCCTGGTAGAAGGGGTTTTTGTTCTGGGAGAATGGTTCATAAGTCAGACTCATGTGCAAGCTGATAAAGCGAGTTTTCTACAGTATGCTCACACAAGCTTGCGCTCTTGGATGTCCTGAAATTGGGATTCACTGGATTCTCAAGGTCAACCAGAGGACCAGAGCACATGTAAAACTGAGCACGAGGGCTGGGGAAATGGCTCAGTGGAATGACCACTTCCCTGGCAAGCACAAAGGCCTGAGTTCAATCCCTAGTTCCTCCAAATAAAACTGAACACGTGCACAGCGCCAGAGGGAGTGAGGCATACTTTCGTTTTCCTTCTTCAATTTTTTTTTGAGACAGGGTCTTATTATGTTGTTCTGGCTGGCCCTGAACTGGAAGTGATCCTCCTGCCTCAGCCTCTTGAGCATTGGGGTGACAGTGCATGCCACCCGCACACATTTTGACTCCAGCCTCTCCTTGCTCTGCAGGCCAGTGCATCTCCACCAGCGCCTGCGGACCCGCCAGGCCCTGGGTCTCAGTGCTCAGATGGTGCCACTAAATGCTGCTCTTTGATCAAGTGAAAAGAACATGGATTCAAAGGTAATGCTCAGAGCTGGCTTGCGCCTCTGCCACTTCCCACTCACCATGTCTGAAGCAGATTTTACCTTTGTAACCCTTGGTGTTCCCTTAAGAGTGGGCTTGGGTCCAAGTTGCCGCTTTCAAGAGCCAGAAGCAGGTGAAAGAGACCACGCATCGCTGGCTGGGATGGAAAGTCACTTCCTTTAAAAAGCAAATGTGCATGCAGGGTTCCCAGCCAGCAGGGCATGCAGTGCCGGAGACTGAACTCAGGTACTTGGGCTTGCCAAGCAGGCACTTAGACCACCGAGCTATGTCCCCAGCTCTCCTTTTTTTTTTTTTTTTTAATCAAGTCAGTAAGTGAAATGCTGACTCTGCCCCAAGTTCCTGCTGATGTGGATCTTGAAAGCATTTGTTTAAATAAGACAGGGTCTTGCTATGGCGTTCAGACTAGCCTTGAACTGTGTACCGGAGGTGGGCCTTGAACGCCTGTAATCTTCCTGCCCCAGCCTCCCAAGTGCTGGGACTAGAGCTGTGCACCATCATGCCTGGCCAGAACAACTTCTGAATGAAGAAACACATATTTTCTGCTAGCTGTATTTGAACATACCAAACATAGTTTCCAGAAAGTTGTTTCCAGGGTCGGCCAAATAGCTCAGCAGATTAAAGCGCTTACAAGCAGGCAGAGGGGCTGGGGGTTCGATCCCCGGTCTGCCATGCTGGCCCTGGCCCCTACCCCAAGGTGTGCTGAGATGGCAACTGAGACTGGGCATGGTGGCACATGCCTGTAATCCCAGCTCTTGGGTGGCTGTAAAACAGGTGGATCACTACGAGTCCAATCTAGTAGTGAGACTCTAACACCCTGTAGACCCTTCCCTAAAAAAAAAAAAAAAGTTATTTCCACAACTTATTCCTACATTATAGATGTAAACTGCGTGTGGTGCACTTGCCTGTAATTCCAACACTTTGGAGGTTCAGGCAGAAAGACTGCTGTGAATTCAAGGCCAGCCTTGGTGCAGAGTGAGTTCAAGGCCAAGCCCCAAGCTGTATAGTGAAACCCTGTTTTATAAGAGACCAAAAAAAAAAAAAAAAAAAGGTGTTGCAATGGTGTGAATCTGGCCAGTCCCCTTGAAAATAGGCTGTTAGCTAGGCATTAAAATTTAATAGCGGAGCCAGGTGTGGCAGCACCTGCCTATAATCCCAGCACTCAGAAGCTGTGCCAGGACTGCTGAGTCTGACGCCAGGCTACGAGCCCTGTCTCAAAACAAAACAACTGGCAGAAATTCTGTCCCAGTCCCTAAGGTGGCACCTTGAGGGATAGTTTAGAGAAGGCCATAGGGTGGAACCTCAGGAGGAAATCATATGGGCTTTTTAAGAAGTGGTGAGCCAGGCATGGTAGCGCACGCCTGTGATCCCAGCACGAGGGACATTGAGGCAGGAGGACTGTTTTGAGTTCGAGGTCAGCCTGAATTACATAGTGAGATCCTCTTTCAAAAAAAAAAAAAAAAAAAAATCAGAAGCAAACCTGGCAACTGCGCCCCGGGCCTGACACAGCTGTAGCACTGTCCTGGCCTCCCAGGTCCCAAGGGCCAGATACTCAGCTTCTTAAGGGTCTGGGTGCTCCTGGGTAGCTCTAATGGAAATGCTCTATTTTTTATTCAAATACCAATATGGTTTCTCTAGGGGATGGCTTTTGGTATAAGAGTTCTCCAAGGGCTGGGGAGATGGCTCAGTGGAGTAAGCGCTTCCCTGGCAAGTGCAAGGGCCTGAGTTCAATCTCCAGTTCTGCCCCCCAACAAAAGTATTAGTATTACTCAAAACTGAATGTTTACTAAATCTTGTGAAAATGAGGCTTTTTAACAAAACATTCTCCCAACAACCATGCACATTGAAGATTAAACTAGTAAGGGGAGAGCTAAGCTGCAGAACCATTTCCAGAAGAGGCTGAGGCAGGAGGATCCCCGTGAGTTGGAGGCCAGCCTGGGTTACACAGTGAATTCAGTGCTAGCCTCAACTGCATAGAGAGACCCTGCCTCAAAAACTGGGGCTGGGACTGGGCGCGAGCCTCACGCTGTCCTCGCGGTCTCAAAATGCTGGCACTGCTTGGAGTTTTAATTTTCTTCATTAAAAAAGAAATAATCAGAGAAATATTATAATTTTTAAAAACTGTGGTTCAGTACACGTAGCACACATGCACGCTCTTAGATATATTTCAGCACGCGGCGGGACAGTCACACCTTTGAGCAACAGGCCTCCAGGACTTTGTTTCATTGCAGGCCAATGTCATCGTCAGAAGAACGAACCCGAATCTTTGTCCAGATGTTTCTAATTTTAAAAATTAGAGGCAAAGAAAGTAAATGGAGTGGCTTAATCAGACCCAGCCGTGATAATTGACTAGCCTTCCCAATCAGTGAAAGAACTAATGAACGCACGGGGTTTTTAATGTGCTTTCGATCCAGCGTGTGACGAGCAAATTGTTGGCAGAGAAGGAGAATCCATGTGAGAGTCTCCTCGGTCTGGCTTCCCACCGGGTGCTGTATTGAATTATCAGCTTCCATTCCTGTCTTTTGGCTAAAATTGACCTCTCCTTACTCGCTGTAACCCGCCTCAGAAGGAATGGAAGAGCGTGGTGGAGCAGGTGTGCAGGACGCCTGCGGTCACTCGTTAACCAGGCGGTGGAGGGGGCTCGCTCCGAACTCTTCCACCTCCCAGGGGCTAATTTCTATGGCGTTGTCTGGGAGTAGCACTGAGGCCGGGGTTGCGGCCAGTGTCCCAGCTGTGCCAGTGACACCTCCCCAGTGGAGCCCAAGTTAATGCTTTTCTAAGTGCTAGGAGTTTGGGCCGATCTTGCCTCAGCGCTGACGGAATTCTCATCTAAATGCAAATTGAGGTGAGCCGTCTAGGATGCATGAGTAGGTACAGCAATTTTTCCACCGTTTAATGTTAGCCCCCTGGATGCTTTTGCGACACACACACACACACACTGTGTTGCTGAAGAAATAGCCCTTCTTAGAATTTCACTGTGCGTTTATTCCCCACAGTTACTCAAGTAGCAGCGTTCTGAATCTCGAGTTCTTTGACTTAACACATGGTGACCAAGCGGAAGGAACACGTGCTTTTCCTGACTTCTGCTCCACTGCCGTCTTACACAGCCAGGTCCCTGTTTATTTGATGTCCCAAGGGCAACACTAGAAAACAATGTTCCCAGTGGAACTTTCTTTCCATCCCAGATCTTCTTCCCCTTCTTGAGCTTTCCTGGCTCATTTGATGACACTGTCACTTACCCTCTCCTGCCCAGGCTCCCTAGGGGCCCCCTCCCATCACGCGCCAGGGGGCTCTTGCAGTCTATTCACATCATCTGCACTTCTATAATCAACCCCTTCCTCTAGGTCTCCATTCCTGTGGCCTTAATCCCCGTCTCTGTCATCTCTCCCCAGCTGCAGCAGGATTTCCTTGTGGGTTTCTCGCTCAGACTCCCCACTCAGTCTCAGGCACCTGGCTGTCCCTGGAGGACTCTGTTAGACGTGGTCTAACCAACTCACTCATGTCTGTCAGCTTCCCCTCTCTATCACAAAATCCCAAGGCACTCAATGGCCAAAGAGAAAAGGTTCATCTTTGCTCAGAGTTTTGGGGGTTCCAGTGCATGACTGGTTGGTCTCACTGCTCTACTCCTTTGGGAGCAGAAAGAAAGAGACAGACATGGCCTCATGCTTTCGTCAAGGACTCACCTCCAGCCGCCTGAAGAGCTCCCTGGTCCCACCTGGAAGCTGGAAGAGGTTTCGCCCCCTCCCAACAGTGCTGCCCTGCAGGTCAAGCCTTTAATGTGGGGCTTTGGAGGAACATTCCACACAAACAGGACCACAGCACTTTCCAGGTTACCATGTGAAACAGACAATGACAAGATGGTGGTGCCCATCTGTGCCGCCTTCTGCAGCTCTGCCATCCTCGTGCTGGGGACAAGGGGAAGGGCAAGTCCCTCCCACTACTATCAGCCTCACGCTACCCTCGCTGACCTTTTCCTGGTCCTCAAGCAGCAGGTGACTGTCCCAGAGAAGGACAGCTGCAACCTTCAACTCCTGGCCCTCCTGCTGGCCTGCCAACCTGACAGCCACTTGGGTGCTGGTGGCCTCAATGTCACTGCACTCTCCAACTAGACCCTGCCCCATGTCATCAGTGGAACAAAGACTCTCTGCTTGGTTCTTGGCCCTTTGGGGACAAGGCTCCCTCTCCCCTTGCACCGTACACTGTGACAATGACCCTTGGCACAAGATGGGATTAGCAAATTCCTTCTGAAGAAAGGCCGGCAGGAGTCCTTGAGGCTCTGTGTTCTGCGCAGTGTTTCACCCACTCACCCCAGCCATTCTAGCACAAGGCAGCGTGGATGGAAGAGCACAGAGCAGTGCGGACGGAAGAGCACAGAGGAGCACAGCCATGTGCCAGTCAAAGCTTAATTATAAAATGAGGGATGGCCAGCTGTGGCCCATGGGACCTAAGGGGCCAAGTCCTGAGTTAGGCTTGTGGGCCAGGGGGCTGGCAAACTAGGGCTTCTCTAAAGGCCTCACAAAGCTGTGCCAGGAATGTGGGGTTTGCACTTGAGAGGCGGAAACAGGAAGGTCGCGGTGAGTTCAAGGCCAGTCTGGGCTACATAATGAGTAGGGAGACCTTGTCTCAAACACAAAACAGAATGAATGTGGATTCTGGGTTTTAGAATTTGAGAGTTGAATCAGCAATTAAAGCTGTTGTTGATCTGAATGGAAGGAATTTTGGCGGATAGGTGGTAGAATCCCATTTCTTCAGTTTGGATATAT
Organism: Ctenomys sociabilis; assembly: GCA_004027165.1. Lineage (NCBI taxonomy): Eukaryota > Metazoa > Chordata > Mammalia > Rodentia > Ctenomyidae > Ctenomys > Ctenomys sociabilis. The sequence continues at coordinate 89,900 of PVKA01004196.1, read as the reverse complement.
TCAGGGTTTTAGATCAGGCAGAACAGGTTTGACTTGAGGGACTAGAGTTATCTCCGAGATCCTTAAGTGAGCTGCAGACTGAGCCGAGACCATCTATGTCCTGAGCAGAGGTGGCCAAGGGTGAGTACTGGGATTGCTGGAGGCACCGCTGCCATGCGGGGCCACTGACCCCTTTTTTATGTTATGATTGTTTATTTATGTATTTGGTGCAGGGTCTCATCCAACAGCTTGGACTTATAGTGACTCCCCTGTTCTCAGAACACCCAGTGCTGGGATTATAGGCCTACGCCACCTCACCCAGGCTCAGCGAGCCCAGGGGGTGGGGCCGGCATGGCAGGCGATTCCTGGGATCGAATCCCAGTCCCTGCGAATTTTATGATTTTTAGAATACAGTATAGGGGCTGGGAAGATGGCTCAGTAGAATAAACACTTCCCTGGCAAGCACAAGGGCCTGAGTTCAACCCCTGGTTCCACAAACAAAACAAAAAAACAATGTGTATTCTGGAGCCTGCCGTGGTTTCAATCTTGCTGTAGTATTGCTCCTGTGACAGTTCATAGCTGGATGTCCCCCAGGCAGGGCTTTTGGAGGGTAAGCAGATTAGGGGTGGTTACTGCTGCCTTCCTGCTGGCAGGTGAGGTCTGGTGGGAAGAGGCAGTCTGGGGGGGGGGCGTGGAAGAGGTTTCTCCTTCCGGCTCTGCCCCACCTCCGCTTCCTGTGCCCCACGCAGTGAGCAGCTTGCCCGCAGGCCCCTCTGCAAGCTGTCCTGTTTCAGGGCCGGCTGTCTTGGGAGGCTGTAAACAGGCCTAGAGCATCCTTCTTCCTTTGGGCTGTGGGTGTCTCTGGTGCTGTGTTGCAGTGGGCGAGGGTGACTGAGGGAGCTACTCGAGGCCTGGGCCTGAGTAGCCTTCCACGAGGATCCCACGCACTCCCTATCATGGTCCGTGCTCCCATTTGCCAGGGGCACAGGGTGAGATGAGGGGACAGGCGCGCTCATGGTTTTTTCTAGTAATTCAATAATTCGCTCAAACCCCTCTTGTACTTTCAAGAAAGGATTGCTCCCACCCCAGCCCCCACACCCAGCTCCTTCCAACCTCGCTTCACCACGAAGCTGTCCTCATGTTCTGCCCAGAAGTCACCTCTCAGACGCCCCAGCGCCTTGCTTCTGCCCCTGGTGTGGGAAAGGGGTGGCAGCTGACCATGACGGGCAGGAGGCCATCTAGTGAAGGTCTGCAGACACTTCGGGGCTGGGACACCACCAGCTGAGGTCCAAGAAAGACAACTGTGGCTCTGCCTCCGTGTGGGGGTCCAGTTTGCGGGTGACTGAGATGGGCCCTAGGGAACACCCCAACTGTGCGTGACACCAGGGCTTCGGCCATGGCCTCTCCCAGGGAAAGGCACTGCTCCCTGGGGCTGGAAAGTCAAGGAGAACCAGGGTGGCGGAGGGCAAGGGGCAGCTTCCATCATTTTGGAAATTCCATTGTAAGGCAATGTCCAGGAGGTGGCCACTGGCCTGGTGACTCTTTGGAAACACACATCTCACCTGTGAGCTCGGGACCCAAGGATGAGAGGCACAGCCCTTCCCTCCACTGCCTGGAGCTGCAGGGCCCTGCTGCTATGGGAACTCCCTCTTTATTTTCACTCTGCAGACTTGGGAGGTGAATGCAGGGCTTTGCACATGCCAGGCAAGCACTGTACCCCACAGCTACAGCCCCAGCCTTTTTGATTTTGAGACAGGGTCTCACTAAATTGTCTGGGCTGGCCTTAAACTGCCATTGTCTTGCCTCAGCCTCCTTAGTCTGGGATTCTGGGTTCGTGCACCACCCCCAGTTTAGGATCCCCCACTCCCTCCCCGGAGACTCCTGGAGGCAGGAAGTGTCTCAGTCATCTTCATGTGCTTCCTGCTTGGGCTAATGACTCACACATAACAGGTCCAACAAATGGTTTCCTGCTGTGTTCCTGGACAGAGACAGGCTTTACACCTGGGCACAGTGGCCCACGCCCGTAAACCCAGCTCCCAGGAGGCTGAGGCAAGAAGATCTCTGAGAGTCCAAGTCAAGCCTTGGCTGCATATCAAGTTCAAAGCCAGACTGAGCTACACAGTGCCATCCTGTCTCAAAAAAAAAAAAAAAAAAAAAAAAAAAAGAAAAAAAAGAATCCACGTCATGCCCTTGCAGCTGAGCTGTTGCAGGGAGAATAAGGACAAGAGTTTCAAAGCCCCTGGCCACTGCTCAGTAGGTGGGCTGAGCTCACAGTCATGCACACGTGTCCGACTGGGGCTCTGTCTTCTGGCTCAGAGATGCAGGAGGGGCCCTTCCCAGACCTGGGGGAGAGCAGGCATCCCTGGGGTATCTTCGCAGGGAGCCCCTCCCAGATGCAGCTTTAGGACGAATTGTCTCACAGTGATTCCTGCTCCCTGACATGAATTATTTTATAGACTGTTTTGGAAATATCTAATCTGGGGCTAGAGATATAGCTCAGTGGCAAAGCACCTGCCTGGAAAGCGGGAGGTCCTGAGTTTGATTCTCAGTACCTCCTCACTGCAAAAAATCTCATCTGTTGTAATATGCGTGGAGCTGTTTGCCATTTCTGGGCAGACAGCTTTAATTTTATTTTAAATATATGTATTCAGTATAGGGTCTCACTAAGCAGCTAGAGTCATAGTGACCCCCCTGTTTGCAGACTCCCCAGCTTTCAGGTGTGTGCCACCACGCCCGGTCTTGCTGGCCAGTTCAGCACTACTTCCTGGCCCAATGAGAGCTTTAACATTAAGTCCTTACTAGGGTGGAATTTGAGACTGAACCCAAGAGACAGGATATAAAAACAGCAGTGACTAAAATCTTCACCTTCTTTTTTTTTGGGGGTTTTTTTTTGTCTTTTCCTATTTTTTTGGTGCAGGGTCTCACTATGCATGCAGCCCACATTCATAGCGATCTTCCTGCTTTTTGCCTCTCATGTGCTGGGATGACAGGCGCGCGCCACCGCGCCCGGATTGCATTGCCGGCTCAGCGCACCCGAAGGCGGGGCCGACGCGGCTGGGAGAACCAAAGATCGAACACTGATCCCTGCGCTTACCTAAGCAAGCGCTTAGTCCGCTGAGCTATACCGCCAGCCCTAATCTTCACCTTCTTAATGTCAACTGATATGAAGGGTTTTTTTTTTTTTTTTGTGGTATTGGGGATTGAATTCGAAACCCTGTGCTATATTCCCAGCCACTGATACGAGGTATTGACAGTGTTTTCTTTTCAAATTTAAAAAACTTGGGGCTGGGGAGGCAGCTCAGTGGCATAAGTGCCTCCTGGCAAGCATACAGTCATGAGTTGAATATATATATGTGTGTGTGTGTGTATGAGATTATATATATATATATATATATATATATATATATATATATATATATGAGATTATTGGTGATTTCTTCCCAAGTATTCATAGCAGAGAAACAATAGATTTTGGAGTTTGAGTTGGTGGCAGAATAGTTTTTTTCTTTCTTTTTTTTTTCTTTTTTGTCTTTTTGAGACAGTGCCTTGCTATGCAGTTCAGGCTGGCCTTGAGCTTATTTTGTAGCCCAGGCTGGTCTCCAACTACCAATGAATCTCCTGCCTCAGCCTCCCTAGTGCTGGGATTACAGGCGTGTGTCACCATGCCCGGCAAGATAGTATGTTTTTGTTAAAAAAAAACTCAAGTTTTTGAATTTATTATCTGTTGCTCAGAATGCTCAGCTATGTGATACTACCTCCCCCATGCACAAAACCATCACCACATAGCTACCACCCTAAAACAGTGGCTTAGCTGGGCACAGTGGTACCCACCTATAATCCCAGCACTCCTGGAGGCTGAGGCAGGAGGGAGATCAAACCGAACCTGAGCAACTTAGTGGTTACGACATCCTGTCTCAAAATTTTAAAAAAATGGGCCAGTGGGATAGCTCAGCAGACTAAGCTCCTGCCTAGGCAAGCACAGGGACCACGGTTTGATCCCTAGCACCACATGTCACCCTGGCGCCTCTGGTGCACTGAGCTAGCCATCATGGCTCATGCCGGTAATCCCAGCACTGGGGAGGCTGAAAGTAGGAGGATTACCATGAGTCTGAGCTGCACAGTGAGGCTCTGTACCAAATACATTTAAAAAAAATTAAAAAATAAAGATCCATTGGGGATATAGCTCAGTGCAAACACCCTGTGATCAATGGTCAATACTGAAAAAAAAAAAAAAAAAAAAAAAAACCACACACACAACCAAACCCTCCCAAAACAAAACAAACGAACTGCAGCAAAGTCAGCATCTTATGGCAATGAAGATGTGTTCTTGACTGAACTGTGTTTCTCCTAAATTCACACACTTGCACCTCAACCCCAAGGGGCTGTGTTTGGAGACACAGCCTTTAACCCGGTTCTTGCAGGAAGTGAGGTCAGAAGTGACCTACGAGCAGCACATGACCGGTACTCGTGCAAGAAGGGCAAGAGGGACCCCAAGGGTGTGTGCACACACAGAGAAAGGACAGGGCCAGCGCCTCGCGTTGTTATAGTGAAACGACTGACCCGGGTGACTGAGGACGCACAGGAGACTTATTTTGCTTCTGGTACTGGGGTCCAGTTCAAGGTCAGGTGGATTTGCTGGCCGGGGCCCTGGTGGCGCTGGCCCCTCAGAGGGTTGGTCCTAGCCAGCCTGAGCTGCCGCCAGGAAGCGGAGGAGGAACACCAGAGGCTCAGAGTCCCTGTCTGGGCCTGGTCTAAGGACCATCTCCAAACCCTTCCACTGTTATGGTTTGTGTCTGCTTGTCCCTGTAAAGCTTTATTTAAGCAGTCGTGAGGTGGCTTCTAGAATCTGGAACCATAGGTGTGGGCGCTGCACTGGCCCCGGGGCAGACAGCCTGCGTACAATGCGGGGAAGGGAGAGAGGCTTGCTAGATGCTGAAGCCGCTGCTCCTCCCTTCTGGCTTTTGCTATTTTCCACCTCCATGAGCTTCTGCCGTGTGCCACTGTGCCTTGGAGCCAGCCAAGTAAGGACTGAAACCTAAACTAACTGGGAACTAAATAAACCTTTCCTTCCTTAATTTGGGGTGTTGGGTACTTTGTCTCAGCAACGAGAGAAGAGTAACCAAAACATCCACCGCGAGGACCACGCCTCCGCACACACCACCGTCCTGGAAGCCACCACTGCTTACAGAACTCTCTTCCAAGATCACGATGTGACGCTTTCTTTTCCCTGCTCACTTGGTTGCTCCTCTACTCATGAGTGTTTCAGTCTACTCCCGTTGACGGGGAGGCACGTAGTCCCCAGCCTTCCAGCCCCAGCCCCAGCCTCTCCTCACATGAAACCTTTTGAAAGTGCTCGCCTTCTCTACCCCTCAGTCCTTCAGCCACATATTACGGCTTCTGCCGTTGGCCCTGCAGTGTCAAGAACAAACCCTTGCCAAGGTCACAGTGACTTTAGTCCTTCCGTCCCAGGGCCAGCCGTCCTGCCCGTCTGACGTCACCAACCTCTCCCTGCAGATGGGAAGGTACAGTGACACAAATTCCTTTTGCCTCTATAACACCATTTCTGCCTGTTTCTCAGTCTGTCTTTTGGGCATTTGGCACACGTTTTCTTTGTTGACGCCTGAGTTGGCCTTGCTGGTCTGGCTCACCCGCCCTTATTTCTCTGGGTTATTTCCTCTACGACCTGGAGTCCCTGATCTTCGTAGCCAGCTCCAGGTCACACGTCCATCCACTCTTGGGTATCTCCATCTGAATGTGCATGCCACAGCCTCTCAGTACACTGCCCCCGGGCACCACACCCCAGTCCCCTCCTCTCATCCCTCTCCCAGGTGATGGTCCCAGCATGCATCCAGGTGCCCAAGGCAGGTGCTCCCTGGTCCTTGCCCTCACCTAGATGGGATGGGGCGCCTCTCCCCAGAGAACCCAACAGGTGCTGGCCCACAGCGATTGACCCGCCTGTCCCCAAACAGACAAAACTCCTTATGTGTTCAGTTTGTGGTTATTTTCTGAAGCCCACTCATAGGACCTACCCAGTTCTATTAATCAGATGATGACTGAAGTAGTGCTGCTGCCAGGTGTGGTGGCGCACGCCTGTAAGCACTCGGAGGGCTGAGGCAGGAGGGTCACTGCAGGTCTGAAGCCAGGCTGGGCTGCATGGTGAGGGCTGCTCCTGCTCAGACAGCACGCATGGGCTCTCTCAGTCGTGCGCATCCCCTCAGCGAAGAACGTTCCTGAGGTCCTGATCATGGGAGGGTTAATCTGGGCGTGGCTCCCAGCTGGTCCCCAGTCCAAGGTGACTAGCCTACAGCCCGAAGGGTAGCTTTCTCTTTCAATCAGCTCTTCTTCTTCTTCTTCCTTCTTCTTCTTCTTCTTTTCTTCTTCTTCTTCTTCTTTTCTTCTTCTTCTTTTCTTCTTCTTCTTTTCTTCTTCTTCTTCTTTTCTTCTTCTTTCTTCTTCTTCTTCTTCTTCTTCTTCTTCTTCTTCTTCTTCTTCTTCTTCTTCTTCCTCTTCTTCTTCTTCTTCTTCTTCCTTCTCCTCCTCTTCCTCCTCCTCCTCCTTCTCCCTCTCTTCCTTCTCCTCCTGTTCTTCTTCTTCTTCTAAATGCACTTAGTACAGGGTCTACAGGGACTCACTATACAGCTCTGACTTGTAGTGATCTTCCTGTTTTCACCCTCCCAAGCACTGGGATCATAGGCATGCACCACCATGCCTGGTCTCAGCCTCAGTCTCAGTGTGCGCCCCCTGGCGGGGCCCATACAGCACGCTGGGGATCAAAAGCATTTCTTAAATAGAGTTCACTTATCCACTGTCAGCAGTCAGTGAGGAGCAGCGGTCAGGGACTTCCTATTTCTCCCTTCGGGTCCTGGCCTGGACCCTGCAGAACTGTATTTCAGGCTCACCCTTCTCACCTTCCCTTGCCTCTGCCTGGCTTCTGCCTGAGGCCAGACACCAGGAGGAGGGGAGGCCAGGATCCTGTCCCTCTGCCCAGTGGGCATCGCCACCCAGCACTGAGTCTCCTCTGCAGTGCCACCTCCTGCTGCCATCTCTGGACAGCCTGGCCAGGGGGTGTCTAGTGATACCAACCTCTCTCACTTCCTGAATCCCCGGCAGGTCACCCGCATTCCCTTTGGAGTCTCTTTTGTTCTATTATCTCTGAACCCATGCTTGCTAAATGCCCAGGAAGACAGAAATGGTCCCAAGTTTGCTAAAGGGCAGATCCAGGTAGTAAGAAACAGATCTTTGTGGATGGGAAGGGCCAGGGGTGGGAGAGGAGCAAGGGGACAGAAGAAGAATCCAGACCCTTTATGCACACGAACTGATGCCCTGCCAGGCACATGATCATTATGTACTGAGAACCTTCACCAATAAAAATAAAAATTAAAAAAAAGATGCAGCTGTTTATGGCCCAGTAGGTGGGTGACTTCCTCCCAGTTTCTGCTTCGAGGGCCTGAGCCCAGGCCCCTCCAGGACGCTGTGTGTCCTCCGCTGGGCTGGCCCCATGCCAGCTGTACAGAGCATTCCCAGCCCGGCCACGGGCGTCCTTGCCTGCACGCTCTTCTCTGATGCCGCAGGGGCACATTCGTCTGGCCCCTCAGACTTCCTGGACCTGTTCACCCGGCCCTGGCTTCTGCAGGCCAAATCGCAAGCTCTGGGAGGCGGAACAAACCCATCTTGCATCAAACTATGCCCAAAGGAACGAGAGGAGCGGTGCTGTGCTTTCTGCCAGCTGGCACACCTGCACCCAGTGTTCTGCCACCTGTCCTGGGTCTAACAGTGTCCCTGTTGGCACTGAATCCTGAAGCCCCTTACAGATGACCTTATTCCAAATAAGGTCATTGCTGATCGCATAAGTGAAAATGAGGTGACTAGGGAGGCGACCAGCCGATCCAGGAGAGCAGCTGCTACAGCCCAGGGCTCTTGGAAGCTGGGACAAGCCCGTGCGCCATGTAGGGCTGCTGTTCCGAAGCTCCCTGTGCATGGTGCAGTCGCTTCTCCACGGCGCAGCCCCCCATCCACGGATCCACCAACCGAAGCTCAGAATGGATGGGGAAAAGCGTGCTCTTGTCTCTGGCCCCTAAGCAGCGTGGACAATCCACGTGGCGCAGACACTGTGTGCAGTCCTCTACGAACGCTGGTGCTGGTACGAAGGGCTTGGGAAGGTGTTTGTAGGTGCCACCTCAGCCAGGAGCATTGGCAGCGAGGTCATGGGGTCCTCAGAGGCCTCAGAGCGGCCCCTATGTGCCCTCACGGAAGCCCTCAGGCGTGACCACAGCATGCAAGGGTCCCCCCCATGCGGCCAGTGCTAGTGACATGACCCTGACACCCTTGCTGGGCATGGGAATGCACTGGTGCCTGCAACAGGCCACCTGGGGCGAGAAGGCCGTGGGGTCACCGAGCGTGGGAGCCCCTGTATGAATGAGGAGAGCACACAGAGGGAGGCAGCCTCCTCCATCACCGTGGCCTGGTGCTTCCCAGCCAGTCCTCTGAAGGCCACAAAGACAGCTGTCACCCTGCTCCATTTGGAAAGGCTGCCCTTAGTCGGGTGTGGTGGTGCATACCTGGGTGAGGCTGAGGCAAGAGGATCGCTGTGAGTTAAAGGACAGCTTAGGCTGCATAGTAAGCTCAAGGCCAGCATGAACTACCTGCAAGATCCTGTCCCAAACAAAACAAAACAGGACTGTCCTTTCTAAGAATATCCCCCAAGTCATACAATGTTGAATTCTGATTTTTTTTTTCTTTTTTTTTTTTTCTGGTATTAGGAATCAAACTCAGGGGCCTTGCACTTGGACTTTTTTTTTTCTTTTTTTTTTTTGAGACAGTCTCTACATAGTTTTGGCTGGTCTTAAACTCACTGTGTTGCCCAGGTTGCCTCAAACTCACAGTGATCCTCCTGCCTCAGCCTCCTCTGTTGGGATTACAGGCATGCATCACCACATCTGGCAATGCTTGGATTTTTAAATCTTAACATTCTGTTCTTCTGGCTTTACCTGTGACATTTTACTTTTAATAATCAAGGTAAATCCAAATAAACTTTTCAAAGTCTGATTTTTAAGAAGAAGGATGGGGGAGCCCAGTGTGGTGGCTAGTGCCTGTAATCCTAGAAGTCTGGCAGACTGAGGTAGGCGGATCTCAAGCTCAAGCCCAGCCTGGGCAATTTAATGACTCAGTGAGGCCCTGTCTCAAAATACAAAAAAGCAGGGATGCAGCTCAGTACATAGGTCCTGGGTTCAAACCCGGTAATGAAAAAATAAACAAAAAGAAGCAGGAGCAGAAAACTTTTCACGGCGGGGCTGGTGCTGCTGGTGTCCTCCGCAGCTGGGGCTGGGGGAGCACCCCGACAGGCAGCTTCCCCTCCCGTGTGCCCTTGCCATTTTCCCTTGATCTGTGGTGATTTCTGACGAAATGAAGCACAAAAGCCAGCAGCGCACAGCCTGGGTGCGGGACCTCACACAGTGACCCGTCCCTGGCTTGCCCGCCGGGCCGCAGACTCACAGTTCTGGGCGTGGCCTGGTGCGTTGGGGAGGCCAGCGGCGGCCTGGTGGGGCTCTGGAAGCCCAGGCAGAAGCGCTGGCCCGTGTCCGGCGGCGAGGATGCATAGATGCGGTTCTCCAGGCGCTCAGGCTCCTGCTTGTAGGACTCGAGTGGAAACGTGTGCTGCTTGGTCACGTGGGTAGGCGTGGACGGGGAAGAGGAGACGTTGGAGGCTGTGGGAAAACGAGTCAATTAGAGGTGCGGCTGGGAGGAGGCAGATGTAAGAGGCTCCTCCTCCTCTAGGAGGCCAAGCCCTCCAGTGGCAACAGTCCCATTCATTCATTCATTCGTTCATTCATTGAAGACAGGGCTGCAGTTAAGGTGGGCCTTCAGCTGGCCTCAAAATCAAAGTGAACCTCCTGCCTCGGCCTCCCTAGTGCTGCAAGTACAGCCACGCACCACCATCCCGGTACTAGCTTCTTTCTTTTTTCATTATTTAGAAAACATTTTATGAGGTACCAGCAAGATAGCTCAGTGGGCTAAAGTGCCTGCTTAGGTAAGCTTAGGCAAGTGCAGGCACTGCGGTTTGATCCCTGGCACCCACGTGCTGCTCCAGTCCGGTCCCCTGGGAGGGCTGAGCTGGCCTCAGAGTCTGCGCGTGGGGGCATACGCCTGTAATCACAGCGCTGGAGGGACTGAAAACAGGAGAGGCACCGTGAGTCCGAGCTGTGTAGTGAGGCCCTGTAACAACCAAATACATTAAAAAGAAAAAGAAAATATTTTATGAGTTTCTATACCCAGACTCACTAGGGAAGACCTGACATATTTAAGAGAGTGTGTTTGCCCCTGTATAAATGGGGAAAAAACTGAGTTTAGCATGTCTAGGCCAATACAGCTGTCGACTTATGCAAGGCCAAGTCAATATGTTAACTGGGATAACTTTTTCCAAGGTGACAACGCAGTTGAAGTTTTCAAGAATTTAAACTTCATATATACACATAGGATCGCTAGCATTAGCACGCCTTCCGTCAGCTGCAGCAACGGCGTTTCCAGGCTGTGTGGACGCCCGGGTACCATTGCAGCGACACACAGGTCCCTCCCAGAAGGCAGGAAGCCCCGCCTGCAGTTCCTCAGCGCCGGCCAAGGGCCTGCCTGCCGAGCGCAAGGCCCCGAGAAATCCCTCAGCAGCCGTTATACCTTTCATATTTTATCTTAGCCTTTGGCATGTGGAAAGCCACTTTTTCCACCACCATTATTCTGCTCAGTGGGAAGGAAGAAATGGGAGGAGGAAAAGGACAAAAGCAAGAAGGGGGAAAATATACCGTGTATATACACAGGACAGCTCGGATAACTGCTCTGCGGATTTCTGCTCGTCTACTGAAAGGAGCAGTTATTGCTTAAATTTTTTCTTTTTTTTTTTAATCCAATTTTGTATGTTTATATCTGATAGTCTAAATAACTAATTTGAAGATAATATTATGTAATATATCAACCATTGTCAAATTCCTATTATTTTGTGTAGTGAAATTTTGTATTGTTCTAATGTTTTTTTTTCCCCCCCTTGATTTTTTTTTTTTTGGTGGGGGGATATTGAGAATCGAACTCAGGACTTTGAACTTTCCAGGCAGGAGTGTTTTTTTCTTTACCATTTTGTATTCTCTTACAAAAAAAAAAAAAAAAAAAAAGTCTTTAGGGGACTAGGGAGATGGCTCAGTAGAATAAGTGCTTCCCTGTCAAGCGCAAGGGCCTGAGTGCAAACCCCGGTTCCACCAAAACAAAATTCTTTAGTACCAGGGAATCTTATAAACCTACTTCTACTCTCCTAGATTTCCACTGCCAGAATTTCCTTTGAATCCCAACTGGGCCCTGGGGCATCCCCTGAGGGGGTGCTCACAAGGTCCTGACTTCACCTGAAGACGTATCCCTCACTCACCCTTGTTGTCAGTCCCCTCTCCTGCCACTTGGCCAGGCCCCTTTGCTCCCATCTGTCCTTACCAGGCACGCACCAAAGGCAGACCAGACCTAGCCATACTGAATGAGTTTTCGTGCAAGAATCTTTGAGAAGTGTCCGACAGAGCCCTGGGTCAAAGCCGTGGGCAGATATCACATGAAAAAAGAATCAGGTGGGCCAAGCTCTGAGCACCTACGTGTGTGCTGGCAGTGGATGCACTGACATCCTAATCCCTGACATCTGCGACTCGATTCAGAAACAAGATTTTGAAAGGAGTTGGGGTTTGATCCCCAGGCCTGCTATGCTGGCCCTGCCCCTAAAGTGCACTGAGATGGCATGGTGGCACATGCCTGTAATCCCAGCTCTTGGGAGGCTGTAAATAGGCAATCACTACAAGTCTGAACTAGCAGTGAGACCCTGAAACCCGTAGATCCTTCCCTAAAATACAAAAAAAAAAAAAAAAAAAAAAAAAAAAAAAAAAAAAAAGAAATAAGATTTTGGCAGAATAGTCAAGTAAGGTGAGGCATTGCTGGGTTAGGCTGGGCCCAGGAGTATCCTTATAGGAGCGAGAGAAAGCTGTGGAGATTCAGGGCATGATTTGTTGGCCCTATGGCCCTGGGCAGCATGGCAGGGCAGCAACGGATGGCAAAGCAAATTTTACCATTTCACAGCCAGGACTCAAAACAGACAAGAGGAAGAGACACTGCCAGAGCCCAGGAGACCTCTCCTTAGATAACCCTACCTCGTAAAAGGTCCATTACCCCAACAGTGGCCAAGCAGACCAAACCTCCTGCAGGTGGAAGTTGGGTGGTGTTCACATCCATACTAGGCTGGTGGGGCTGGGGGGAAGATGGGAAATTTGTTGGTGGGCAGAAGGGGAGAGGTGAAAGGCCAGAGCTATTAGGGAGGACAGGAAAAGAACCTCCTTGGAACTAAAACTAATCATCTCCAGGAGGGGTTCAGCTCTGCAGCTCTAGTGGCCACTGCATGTCGAGCGCTGCCACACGTTCCAGCTTGGTGGGTACCCTGATGCCCACAGGCAGGTGGGCAGACTGCTGGCAGCAGGAAGGAGGCTCGGAAGGCCCTGGGTGCATGGAAGGGCAGAGCAATGGCAAAGACGGGCAGAGGCAGGCTTGGAACTGGTGCCTGGGCATCTTTGGCAGGCAGGAAAGGCTTCCTCCATGCCAGCTGGGAGGCCAGAGCCACAGGTCAGCAAGCGGGAGGCTTTCGTGCTGGCTGGGGATGGTGAGAGCGACGTTTCTGAACTCACCCAGTTTGAATGTTGATGTTAAAGTTCCTAAATGTAGGAGCAGGGCTCAGGAGATAGCTCGGGGCGGCATAAGTGCCTGTCTGGCAAGTTCAAGGTCTAGAGTTCAATCTCTGGCCATGTTGGGCATGCCATGCCAGCCCTGAAACTGAGTGTGGTGGTGCATGCCTGTAATGCCAGCACTGGGGAGGCTGAGACGGGATTACTGTGAGCCCAAGCTGCATAGGGAGACCCCATATCAAACTGTCTTCCTCTCACTTGTTGCCACAGCCCCGTGTCTGTTGGCTGGCCTGGCTGTGGGCCACGCCCAGCAGGTGTGGCAGGAGGAATGGGCAAGGATAGGTGGGCCAAGTCTCATTCTTCTGCCTGGCAGGAGAAAACAGACAAGAACAAAACCCACTGCCAAACCCACAGCTTCACTCCACCATGCAGCACCAGTGCATGTGGGCAGAAGCAAGAGGAGTGCGGAGAAGCCTGGCAGGTTTGTGGCCAGGAGGGCCACGGCCCAGGGCCCACGGGAGACCAAAAGCCCTCTCTGCCCTAGAAAGTGAATCTGTGTGCTCTTGAGGCAGGCAGCTTCCTGAGGCCTAGACAGGAGAGCTAGTGGCGGCAGCAGCCTTGTAGGAGGCTGCGGGACACCCAGGTCCCCCCATGAGGCCTCCTGAGAACCCCTCCCTCCATGTGGGGCTGCCGCCAGCCCGAGAGTGAACAACGGCTTTGATTCTCCAGGGCCGCAGCCAAGCCCCCTGAATAGCCCCAGTGCGGGTCAGAAGCTGCCCCGGCAGCCACACAGACCCCACACCAGTGGCGCCAGACACCAGGGAGCCAGGAGCTGGTGACTCCGCAGCCTGGCTGCCCGTGCTGGTGGGAGCTGTGCCTGGAAGAGTGGGGAGAAAAGAGGGCAGGAACGCCACTGGCCAAAAGCTAGTGTCAGCCTACAGGAGAGCCACGCAGGGCAGACATGCTGCAGGACATCGAGGTCCACGCTCAGGCTGGGCTTGCCTACTGGCCAGCTGCTAGCCCCAGAACACAGTCACCCCTCCCTCACCTTGGCAAGAGTTCCCCCCGGCAGACCACATGGCTGTGCATGCTGCAGCCCCTCTTCAGAGGGAAAGGAGAGCTGGAGCCCCTGAGCCTTGCTTGCCCAGGGATGTGATGACAAGGAAGACAGACCTGTTTGTTCCAGGACGCATGGGGGAGAGTGGGTTAGCAGGTGATGCAGCTTGGGGTTGTTTATATGGGTGTTTACTGACCACTCACCACAGAGAACCAGAGCAGTGCGAGAAGCTGCAACAGAGCGGGATATGGCGGCAGGACCAGCCCCTGGTGTCCCCCGGCTCAGGACATTTCTCAAGGGGTGCAGTCTCTGATGACTGAGATGGCTTTGTCCTATAATCCCAAGGGTGGGATACAGAACCCACAAGAGGCCTGAGGTAATCAAGACGCAGGCTCTCCTCCCCGCCATGGGTTGGGTGGGCCTGGGCTGATCTTGGGGATCGGAGCTGTAAGGCCTGAGGGTGGTTGGAAGCCAGCGATTTCTACCAGCTCCCTCGTTTTACAGTAAGGAGCATCTTTAGTAATGGCTCGTTCCGAGGTCCTCAGGCCTGAGAGCTCTTGCTTGCGGCTTGCTTCTTTGCCAAGGACAGACAGAGCCCGCCTTCCTCTCCCTGACCTCCAAACTCCCCGCAGACTGCAGCCACAGAGGAGCCTTCCTGCAGCCAAGGGCAACGGCTTTGGGGTTCGATCTTCCTCCCTGTGCTTGAGGTGCCGAAGACGGCAGACGTCCCTCGGCTTCCCAGGGGCTCTGAGATTGTGTAGTTTAGATCTAGATGTCTCTCCATGGCCTTGGCCATCACAGGCAGGCCAGACCTTACTGGGTTTGCAGGGGACTGGCTGGGAGGCAGAGAGCCTGCTTCAAAAGGCCGACTGTCTCTCTTCCAGGCTCCTTCCTCCACCCTCCCTGCTTCCTGTCTGCAGTGAGCCAAGCAGCTTGTCCTCCACCAGGCCCCTCTGCCATGTCTTCCTCCCTTGGAACCGGCTGGATGCGGACTAAACCCTTAAAGAACTATGAGCCAAAGCAAACCCTTCTTCCTTCAACGTGCGGGCGTCACGTATTTTGTCCTGATGAGGAGAGTGAGTCAGGCAGGGATTCTGCTCATAAGGCTGCAGTCCCACCCATTTCCTGGAGCCAAGTGTCCTCACTGCCCGCCCCGCTCCCCCCAGGGCCCGCTCGCAGGGGCAGAGTCTCCAGGCTCTTGTCGAAGAGCTGGCACAGATGTCTGCACACCCTAGTGACATTGGGCCCTCCTCAGCCCAGGGCCCACTCATGTTTTAATTCAGAGTGAGGATTTGGCTGCAACTTTGGTTCTAGGCCCTACAAAGTTTTACAGCCTTGTCATTAAAACTATTCCAACTACATTGGAAAACATCTGAGTTATTTTAGAGTCAAAAGATTATGGGAACCCTTGTGGTAAAAACATTGAAACAAAACACGCTTCTGTCATGACATTTTCTCCTATCCAAATGCAACCCGCTTGGCCCATCTTCCGAGATCAGGCCAGCTTGGGGCAGCAAGGCCAGAGACTTCCTAGGACCCTTTTTCAGGTTCTTGTTTCCTAAAAAAGAAGGCAGAAAAAAAAAGTTCTATGGGATTTTGATTGTCTGTTTTTGTGGTACCGGGGATTGAACTCAAGACCTTGCGCTTGCCAGGCAAATGCTTGTTCTACTGAGCTACCTCCTCAGCCCTCTATGGGGCTTTGAGTACCCACTAGCATTCTGCAGCTGACAGTTGGCTCTGGGGTATCAATATTTTCTGCCTTTCGGATTCTGGCCCTGAGGGCGGCCCTGGTGGGGCGGGGAGGGAAGGGATGGCACTTGGCCCTGGGGAAATGGGCGGTATTGCAGGATCTCTGCCTGAGTCACTCTCCTCATCAGTGCAAAATACGTGACGCCCGCACGTTGAAGGAAGAAGGGTTTTACTTTGACTCACAGTTCATGGAGGGTTCAGCAAAACAAAATAGAGGGAAATTGAGGTTTGGAGGAGGAAATGGGAATCTTGCAGGGCTAACTGCAAACGGTCCTGGCCTCTGTGGTCCACCCTGGCTTGAGGAAAAACTGTACCCTTGTGGAGCTCAGCGGGAGGTCAGAACACCAACATGCGCCAGATTCTCACTGGGCAAGAGGAAACAGCCGAGTAGGGGAAGCCAAAACCAAAGGGAGGGGAGGAGAGAAACTACCCATCAGTAGTTTTGGAAGCCGTTCAGGAACAGGGTATTTATAGTAGGAAATGGTTCTGAAAAATAATTTGCTAAAAAGGGAGGGGAAATGTTAGCACCCCAGTCTCTTCCAGTCATGGGTCCTAGCAGAATACAGACAGCTCAGGCATCCCCTAGTGGATCAGTTCTGCTGAACACGACGGAATCCAGATACTCCCACAAGGAGGATCTTGGGATAATCATCACCTCCCTTTACAAAGGAGCAGAAGGGTGAGCTCTGGACCCACACAGGCCCAGAAACACGGTGGTGGCACGGCCTTGGTGCCCTCCCCTGTGCCCTCCTGGGGAGCCTCAGATACTGACTTTATAATAACATACCACTAGGAGAGAGAACCACGAAGACCGATGCCTGCGTTCAGGAATGGAGCGCGGCCATGGGAGTGTGCTCTGGACTAAGCTGCAAGCCTAGAGCTTGAGGCTAGGGGGACGTTTAAAGGCACGGTGGGCAGGGAGCTGCTTTGAGGACAACTGATGTCCTGGTTACAGGGATCAACACAGGGTTCCAGTTTCTGGCCAGGCAGCTGCTGGGCAGATGTCCTTGGGAACTGTGCTGTGTGAGGGTGCAGTGGCCTTCGTGCAAAAGCTGTGGCAGGCTGGGGATGTAGCTCAGCCGTCTAAGTGCCTGCCTGGCAAGCACAAGGACCCGGGTTCCATCCCCAGTACTGCATGCTGTGCGGGCCCTGAATCCCAGGCACACTGTGCCAGCTATTGAAACCAGGCATGCTGGCACACGCCTATAATCCCAGCACTGAGGAGGCTGAGACAGGAGGATCACTAGGAGTCTGAGCTGTGTAGCGAGACCCTGTACCAAATAAATAAATAAAATTAAAAGCCGAGGCTCTGGCAGTCTTTTGTGACACTCCTTGCTATTGTGCACTAGGAATGTCATGCACATCTGGATCTTTTTATTTTGTCAGGGCTCAACTCATGTTTTCTCCTCCACAACTGGGGCCTTTCACTGGGCCACTGCCGCTGAACCGAGCAGCATAGATCAAGACTGGATTCCTTCGCAGGTTGAGAAAAATCATCGAACCTTGATTTCTCCAAGACACTCATTTATAAAGCATCCCTGTTCAAGCAAATCACCCCAGGAAAGTCACCTGCCTGGCACATGGAGTGTCTTTAAGATGTCGATCAGTAAATTTATCCTGCCTGCAGCCCCACTTAGGATTCCTGTTTGTTTAACCACATTTTTAAAAATACAGCTCCCAAGAACCTAAGAAAGACCAGGCACGGTGGTGCAAGCTATAATTCCAGCACTCAGGAGGCAGAGGCAGGAGGATCGTTGTGATTCCGAGACCAGCCTGGGCTACAACGTTAAGTTCAAGGTCAGCCTGAATAGTGGGAGCCTGTTTTAAAGGAAAAAAAAAAAAAAAAAGAAAGCTGAGAAAGAAGTGGTTCTTAAATTTTCAGAGGTCCCACAAGTGAACCACTGTACACAAATTTCCATTTCTGAAATGACATCAGGACAACCCCATGCCCAAAGCAAGGTTTTCAGAGTCTTAGTCCCAAGGGGTCTCACAGCCTGCAGTTCCCCTTCCGGGGGGCAGCTTGAGTCCCACCATGCCAGCTGCTGGTGGGAGCTGTACCACACTACTTACTGTCTGAGCACCCAAACTTAGAAATCTCCAAGAGACCCTCCCAGGAGAAGGTGGGACATCAGTGTAACAAATCTAGAAGATGCCTGATTCACCTGTCACACTGTCATTTCCTGAGCTAGCTCTTTTAAGATTTATTTATGTATTTAGTTGGCACAGGGTCTCACTACGCAGCTCAGACTCAGAGTGATCCTCCTGTCTCAGCCTCCCCAACACTGGACTTACACGCATGTGCCACCATGCATGGTTTCACTGGCAGGCATGGCACAGCATGCAGCACTGGGGATCAAACCTGGGTCCTTGTTCTTGCCAGGCAGGTGCTTAGACTGCTGAGCTATCTCCCTTGCTCTTTAGGGTCTGAAATTGTGCCTCGAGTTTTTTCTATGATTTCTGCCACTGAGCTGTTTGGCTGTGCCCAGGACCATATGCTCACCCATGGCTGGTGGGGTACCCTGCCTGAGAGTGCAGCCCTGCCAGCACTGCCCTGATGCCCCACTTCAGACCCCTCCCTGTGGCGGGTATGTCACCCTGGGGTCTCCACCGGGTCACCCAGCCCCTGGCTCTGGCCTAGGGCAGGTGAGAGGCTGAGGGTGAGCCCCTGTCCTCCCCAGCTACGTCCTAGCCATTCCCAGGGGCAGCTCCCTGGAGAGACCAAGCACTGGGTTGGGTTGTGCAGCATGATATGAGCACCACGCTTAGCAGCGGAGGAGGAAGAGGAAGGGGCTAAGGCCAGGAGCCAGGAGGCTGTTTCTGTCCTCTGGCCCTCCTCTCTCGGGATAGAACAGGTAATGGCCGGCATCCAGACCAGGGCAAGCCTGCTCAGGGCGCTGGCTGAAGCTGGCTGCCATGGGCCTTCGACCCGCGCTCTCCTGGGGCTCTGTTGATTCAACACATCATCTGACTCAACCCGCTGGCCTCCGGCGCAAGGTGCCAGTCAGCGGGCTGGGGAGGCTGGGACAGTGTCCAGCCACCGCCTCTGGCCTGGCACCTGAGGCTGGCACTCTGCTGTGAGGTCTCTTCATCCACACCAGGAAGAAGGGGCTTGGGAGTGCCACTGTCACCTGCCTGCACTGATTGGTGGCTACAGCCTCTGTGAGGAAGAAGGGAAAGGAAAGCTGCAGTGAGACATCCCCTGTCTCCTCCTGAAAATGACAGCCACATCCTTGTGAGGATGAATAAGAAGTCCAGGCCTGAGGTTTACTTTTGCCCCTCAGTGCAACAACCAAGGGGGGGCTAGGGCCACAACAGAAGTGGACAGTGTCCTGCTGCAACGTTTTCTGGTGTGATTTTTATTGACTTTTATTTTTATGTTTTGGTACTGGGAATTGAACTCGGGACCTTGCGCTTGGGCTGTATCACCGAGCTCTATTCCTGACCCTGTGGTGTTTTTCATAGCGATGTAATAACTCAATCTGAGGGAATCTTGGTTTCCTACAGCTCCCAATGCAGACTGTCACAGTGGACAGTGGGGGACCCAGCCATCTGTGAGGGCTTTTAGGGCTGGAAAGGCCTCCACCCCTTCCACACACTTCATCTCCCACCCATCTCTGACAGCACCCCCCAGCCCGTTCACTTTTTACATGCTGTTTTCACCCAGAAGTTCATGCCATGCTAATCCTGGTCCCAAAGGAAGCTGGCCAAATATAGCCACTGTCCACAGTATGCAACAGGAGACAGCGATGGAGGGGCCGGGGCAGGTCCTCCAGGCCTTCATGAGCCCGGAAAGGACTTATGCCTTTGCACCAGCGCCTCCCTGGGGCTCAACTCCCTGATGTCAGCTGTACCTTCTTCTGGCACATCGCCCCTGCCCAGGAGGTACCTTCAGCGTGTACGTGGGACACCTTCGCTAACAAAGTCGCCGGTGGACACAGCCCTCAAGACACAACCCATCTTACAAAAATTTAAAACTTCGAATGACGCTGTTAAAGAGATGAAAAAAGAAAGCCGCGTGTGAGGTGCCCACATGTCATCCCAGCACTCGGGGCGCTGAGGCAGGAGGAATGCTGTGGGCTTGCGGGACACACAGCGAGACCTGTCTCAAGAACCCCCAAAAGGGCCGGTGAGAAAGCTCAGCAGATTAAGCACCTGCTTCGGCAAGTGCAGAAACTGGGGTTCAATCCCAGGCAACAAACACAGGGCTGGCCCAGCCCCAGGTGCGCGGAGGTGGCCACTGAGACCGGGCGTGGTGGTGCCTGCCCGTAATCCCAGAGCTGGGGAGGCTGAAGACAGGAGGATCGCTGTGAGTCTGAGCTGCACAGTGAGACCCTGTACCAAGTACATTTAAAAAAAGAAACCCAAAAATTAAAGGGAAAAAATGACAAAGGCCTTGTATCCATTTGTATCCAGAACATAGAAGCGATACCAAAACTTCAAAAAACAAGAAAAATGTGGACAGAAGATTAGACATGCCACCAAAGAAAACACATATATTCTACATAAATAGGTAAGAGCACCATCCCCCATTATTTCAAGCCACAACAAAACACTGCTGTACACGAGTCAGATTAGCTAACATTTAAAAAATAACAACATTAAGTGCTGGTGATGATTTGAGCAATAACTTTTTCTTTTTTTTTTTTTTTTTTTGGTGGAACCGGGGATTGAACTTAGGCCCTTGCGCTTGCCTGGAAAGTGCTCATTCTACTGAGCCATCCCCCTGGCACCCCAGTCCTGACTCTTACAGAAGTGCTCCAACGTGAGGTGGGGCTTGAGCCCTGCCTTGGGGGGCCAATGGGAGACCTGGAGCCATTTCTGGGGAAGACACCCAGCACCATAGAGGGTTTGCCTTGGCACCCCACTGAGAAGAGCAGCTGGAGTCCTTTCCTCTGGCCCCAAGGACATCTCCCCTCAGGAAGCTCCCCTAGCAGACAGGACAGAGCCATGACAGGTTCTCTGGGGACAGACAACTGTCACTTAGGCCTTTGGGAACCCTCCTGAATACAGGAAGCTGGTGCCTGCTTCCTGCCCCACTGACTGCTGGGAAGGGAGCAGAGCTGGAAAGAGCTGGATGCCTCAGCCAGAGGAGCAAGAGGGTCCTGGTGGGTGGGGCACACAGGGGCCTGGCACTCAGGGCTTTGCCTGTGACATTGCGGGATAGACACAGCTGTCACTCAGTGCTCCTAGTGGGCTGGTGCCTCTGACACTGGTGATCAAATTTGTCTAATCTTTAAATAATTATTTCTAATGTGTCAAAAGGCACACAGAACTCTGAGCACGCTGGCCATCCTGGGCCCTTCACCTCTGCCAGCCAGCACTCGATCCTTGTGTGCACTCAATGGTCCTCTTTTTTTTTTTGGTGGAACTGGGGATTGAACTCAGGTTCAATCCTCCCCCAGCCCCTGGCCCCTCTCCTACTTTCTCTGTCTAGGACTCTGGGGATTTCATACGAGAGCAACAGTACAGTATTTTCTTTTTTAAAAACAGGGTCTCACTATAATAGTTTAGGTTGACCTTGAACTTACTATGTAGCCCAGACTGGTCTTAAATTCATTGTGATCCTCCGGCTCAGCCTCTCAAGTGCTGGCACGACAGGCATGTACCACCACTCCTGGCTCTTGTATTTGTCTTTTTGTGACAACTCCTCTCAGCCGTGTCCTCAAGGTCCCTATATGCTGTCACACGCGTGATATCCCATGGTGCATACAGAGGCCCACAGAGGGATTTCTTGAAAACTCCCCCTACAGGCTCTGGCTCTGCTTGGCTGTCACTTTGCCCCTCCCAGTCTGTGCCTCCTCCTCCTCTCCTGTAGCCATGCTCAGGGAGCCAGCATAAGCAGTAACGCCCATGTCCTAAGCTCCTAAGCACTCCCTGGGGACGCCCAAATGCCTCCTGGCCGGGGTCTGCTGTGTTAGCCTGCACCAGTGTGGATCCTCCCTTCTGGAATGTGGTTCTGTGTGGCACAGCGGAGCCCAGTCAGGGACCCAGGTCTGCAGGCCGGAGGCTGGGAGGAGCCCGGGATGTCAGCTACTCGTGCTCCCCACAGCCAAGTTTCCGACTTGCTATCAGAAAAGCTCTGCCAAGGGTAATGGGACATTCCCATGACACCTGGTGGGGCTGCCGTGGCAACGTAATAGGAGGAGGGGTGGGGGTGTGTCCCTGGGCAACGAGCCTGCCCTGGTCACAGTTGGGTGACTGTGTGTTGTGTAAATTAGAACCTTGGTCACCATGTCTGTCCTCACTCAGGTGACTCTGCAGGGCTGGCCTGCAAACCTGGAACTGGGCCCACGGGGTGGGCTCCAGCCCCCGCAGGAGGTGGGCACCACCGCCTCCAGGAGGACCAGCCCTGGGTTCTGGTGGCAGAGGAAGCAGAGCCCCTGTGGGGTCCCAGGCGGCCCGCTGGAGCGGCCCAGGGGCTCAGTGTGGCTGGGCGTGCCCCCCCCAGCCCCCCAGGGCTGCCAGCAGCCCTGCAGGCCTTTGTTCTCCTCTCCCTGAACCCACCTCCTCCTCTCTCCTCCTGTTTCTTTAACATGCAGAGCAGGTGTCTGGCAGGTGCAGGCAGCTAACGGCTTTAGGAGCAGCTTGTGGAGGGGCCACCTCAGGCCATGGCACTGCTGGGCTCCCCTGCCAGGGCACACTGCCTTGAGGAGCTTAACGTGGATGGGGCAGAGTGGCTGCTCGGGGGCCTGGGGCAGGGGAAAGCCCCCCCCATGGGGGCTTGGGGGAGCAAAGCCAGCCCTTCTCTGCAGACCCCCAGAACATGACCTCCTTCCTGGCCAGATCACCCCCTGCTTGGAGGAGACCTCCCCTCACTTCCAGACAATTCCAGGAAGCTTCCCGCAGGCCTGCCTCCCATCTGTCATAGAGAGCTTTGGCACAGGGAAGGGCACCAAGAGACGGCAGGGAGGGGGCACGAAATGAGAAGGAAGACAAGTCTGTGTACCCCCTGCCCATGGGGAGCAGATGCACTGCAGACATGGGCTGAGAAAGCAAATCAACTGGGGTCCTGGGGTTCATGGCCCGGGCTGGGAAGGAGGGTGCCAGGGAGAGCAGCTGGGCAAACCTCTCCTCACTCCCCAGGTCAGGTAAGTATGGCTGGCCACACGTGAGGAGAAAGCCTGTGGCGTGCAGACTGGGGGATGGAAGGGGGGTGGGCAGTGGCCCCGTAGGTGTCCCCAGCAGAGAGCCAGGCGCTCTCACCTGTGGGCCAGGCCTTCTCTGCTCATCTGCTGCACACTGGAGAGCCAGAACCTGAACAGCTCCCAGGGGTCTGCAGAGGCAGGGAGAGGAGCTGGCAACCAAGGAGGCTGGGGTCAGCAAGAGGGTGGTGAGTCAGGCACAGGGGTCAGGGCAGGGAGGGGTGCGGACCGGCTCCCAGGGGACCTGTGGGAACCTCCTGAGAACTGGGAGCTCAAAGTGGTCAGAACAACAAGGGTGCAGGGGAAGAAGAGGCCTTGGGAGGGAGCAGACAGGTGCACACAGGACGCTGCACACCCACAGCTCTGTGCAGACAGGAGTGTGGGACATCTGGGCAAGGGGCCCCGGAAGTGGCTGCTGCAGCCAGCGGGGTGGGGCAGGACGAGCTTACCTGAACTGGGGATGGGGCCATGGACGGGTGGGTGTAGGTGGGAGAGACAGGCTGTGCAGAGGGCTGCATGGCTGGGTGTTTTCCTCTCCTGACCCTCACTTGAGGGGAAAATGGCACAGTCCCTGGCCCTAGGAGTGCTTCTCAGGCACTTGTAGCCGTTTAGTGCCAGGACCCCGTGTGGCCTCGCTCCAGTGCCAGGCTGGGCAGGCTTTGAGAGGGCTCTTCTTGTTCCCCATGCTGTGAGTCTGTCCCTCATGGACTTCCTGGGACCATTTCCCAACAAGCTTTGCAAGCCTGGCCTCCGAGTCCCCTCTTGGAGAGATTACACACCATGATAGGAGTGTACTCTGGTACTAGCCCTTGGCAATCCTGACAGGTGCCTGGGGTTGGCCCCTTGGCCGAGGAAAGACAAGGGTGGATTCCTCTGGAAGCCCACCTCCACCATTAGATCCTGCCGTCGGGTCCCCTCCCACACTGTCACAAATGTGGCGTTTTGGTGGGAGAGGTGGGGCAGCAGGCTTTCTAGAAGCTCTAGTGCGGCCGGAAGTGCCAAGTGTGATGACTGAGGCCGCCCACTCTGGGGCCTCAAGCCTGTACCCCACGAGGCAGGGTGACCCACACTAGTGGGACCTGCCTCTGAAGGCTGACAAACAAGGTATGCGAGGACACGGCTGTGTATTTGGGCAGGGATCCTCATGAAAAATGCCCCACAAGGGCTCCTTCCTCCAGAGCTGCCTGCTGGCTGGGGCCCCGGGCAGGTTTCAGCTACCAGCCACATGCATCTTGGGGTCAGGCCTTGGCCCTCGCCAGGCCAGAGACCCAAAGTCATCCTGGAGAGGCACGGCACGGCATGGATCCTTGGGCCTGGGGTAGGGCCTTCCCATGGCACATGCTTCGTGTTTAAGAAATGGCAGAGACAGAACGGTACAGTGGTGGCACTCCAGGAGGCAGAGCGGGGAGGATCACAAGTCTGAGCCTAGCCTGGATAACTAGGTTACTCGGTGAGACCCTGGTTCCCAGAAGAAAGGGCTGGGCGTGTCGTGGAGCTCGGTGCGCACATTGTGGCGCACGAAGCAGTCCCACAAAAGCACAGAAAAGGCAGAGGGGCCTTTCAGCCTTTTTCTTTGAAATGAATCCTTTGTCCAATGAGACAGTATTTACTGTACACCTCCCGAACTGTTAAGGATTTACAAAGAGACACAGCCACACAGTGAAGCAGGCCCGTGTCCTCTTTGGACAAAGACAAGATGCTCACGAAGTAAACGAAGCGAGAAAGGTCAGGAGCCTGAGCACCTGGAGAAACGCTGGGGAGTGAGGGCGAGAGCATGCGCGCGTTCGCTGCTGGAGGAGGCGGGGCTTTGGGGTGCTTGGCATCGAGCACATTGGGGGACCCCGGGAGGCAAACAAGAGATGGGAACGGGGGCAGGGGCTGCTGTTAAGACTCAGGAATTAGCGTCCCCCAAACTGCAGAAACAGGAAGCCACCACAGAGGCTTCTAGGCCCACCAATACTTGGTTCATGCAAGTTGATTCGAAATCTTGCGGGGCTTTTGTCTTACTGTTTAGAGGGAAAAGAGTCACTAAACAAATTATCAGAAACCTTCGCTTCCCTCTCAAGGGCAGGGTGCAATGACCATCAGCAGCAGTTCTGTCACCGCACAGAGCAGAGAGGTCTCAGTTCTTGTGGAGGTCAGGGCTTCACACTGCTCTGGCTGCAGCCCAGAGCCTGTGGACCTGTGGTGCCTCCAGGTCCCCTGGGCCTGTGGCCTTTCACACACACTTCCAGGGACTCACCCACGCCCCACGGGAGACACAGCTCCAGGCCTGGGGTGCAACACGGGGGCAGGGGGCAGATTTCCAGGCCCTGTCCTCGGAGGTCTAGATGTGGCTGCTGGGTGGGTGTCCTGGAACTTGCTTTTCTGGTAAGTTTCCAAGGGACACTGGGGCCACTGGCTTGGAATCCACACTCTGAGGGCGACCTGATCTAAGGGGTCATCTGGGCTCTTGGGGAAAAATAATGACTCTCGGTCACCTGGGGCATTGCCCAGCCCTAAAGTCAGCCCCATCTGGGGACAGTGCACCGAACCTCAGACAACCCCCATACTTGTCCGTTTCTCCCTTTCTCCCCTACTCCAGGGGCCTTGGCCCAGGGCAGCTCCATTGCAGGGACCAAATTGGTGAAACTGGCCTGAGGATAGTCACTGCTGCTGGGCTAAGGCTGGTTCCAAACAGCACAAGGGGCACAAGGATCGTCAAGAGCAGCCACAAGGGACAGCACGGGCCTTCCTCGAGGGACCACAGGAAACTCCTGAAACCTCAGCCTCGGACTTCTGGCCCCCTGAGCTGGGAGTAAGTCCCTGCAGTTCTTGTTTTACTTCTGGTACTGGAGATTGAACCCAGGGCCAGCAGGGCCTTCACACTGAGCTGCACCCCCAGCCCTTCTTATTTTCTGTTTTGAGTCAGGGTCTCCCTAAGCTGCCCAGGTGGGCCTCGAGCTTGCGATCCTCCTGCCTGAGACTCTCACTGCTGGGATGTAGGAGTGTGCCACCTTGCCCAGGCTAGTCTTCTCTGTTGGAAGCTCGTTTGTGGTGTTTTGTTACAGCAACCCACAAATGCACACAGCTCACAAGCACAGATGTTCTGGAGCTCACAGCCACCTGTAGCCTGTGGCAGTACACTAGACAGCCTAGAGCATTTGCATTTTGCAAAAAGTTTGGCTGGACAGTACTGTTCTACTGCATGTGAGAAGTAAGCACAGGTTAATAGTTAGACATTAACCAGAAGGCGTCCTTGGCTTACCCTGGCTTCAGCTTCCATAGGCTTCGTAGCCTCAATTCTAGTCCTTCATAGGAGAGAGGACCCCCATTGTCAAGAAGAAATCAAAAGGCACCTGCTGGCTCCTGCCTGGGGAGATGGCGGATGTGGGCAGCTAGGCCTGTGCCATCCTGAGCGTGGACAGCAGAGGCCTGGAGCGCGGTGCCACACTGACCCTGAGAGCCCGATCTGCAGAATGAGCCCACCTCAGTGCCAGGTTGGAGCCTCTTCCCTGCCCACTGGTGGCTGAGCGGCGGGACACTGCCACATCCACGCTGAGCACAGGCAAATGTGAAGTTCAGCATTTGCTTGCTGCTAATTTATTCCTTGGGATGGAAATACTTCTAGGCCCCAGCATCTCAGCTTAAAACGAGAAGGCTCATTTCTTAGAGGCTTCTTGAGCAGGCTCCACATCAAATTATTGGAAAATGACATCAGCATGGGTGTCATTAACATGACATTAACAGCACATCAAAGCAAAGTCCTCAGGGACTCGGCCTGACCTCTGAGGACAGCCTGATCTCAATGGCAGGAGGCGGGTGATGGAATAGGCAGGGACCCGAGTCCAGAGGACCACAGGTCCCAGGTGCCAGGGGCCAGATTACAGCTGCGGAGTGAGTGCAAAGTGCAGAGACTCTGGAGCCGCCAAGGCTGTTCTTGCCCCAGAGCCCTCTCCCTGCATCTCCCTGTGCTGCACAGCCTCCCCCGCAGCCTCTCACCACCTGAGACAGAAGCGTCTCGTCTGTCCTCTGTGTTCAGAGGTGCTACAGGGTGCTCAGGTCTCGTCTGGCCACCATGCGCCCCACGATCCACCCGTCGGGGTGCTCAAGCACAGACTCGCAGCGCTGAGCCAGGCTCTCCGCTCCTAGAACTCCAGGCACTGGCACCTGCTCCACAACGGGTGGAGGGAGGGGTCCCCCACTCAGTGCCTTTGCGGGGAGAGCGGCGACCCTGTTCCTGGCTCAGCCAGAGGCCCACGCTGCATCAGGATGAAATGTGCCCGAGAACTCCTTCCTCTGGCATCACCATCTTGTCGCTTAGGCTTATAAAAACAGGGCATAACACAGAAAGTGTTCAAATCCTGACTGTGCAAAGCATGCACGTGCTTGGAAAGGGATATTGCTGCCCCTCCCGCGCCCCTCCAGGGTCCCTGCTCAGCTCCAGGCCTGCTCAGACAGTCACCATGGAGATGCCACCAGCACACGAGAATTTCACCTGTATCTTTCTTATCTTCTCCTGTTTTTTTTTTTTTTTGTATTTCAGGGAAGGATCTACAGGGTGTTCAGGGTCTCACTACATGCATGGACTCGCATTGCTTGTGTTCTTTGACATCAGGCCTCGCTTCTTCAGAACTGAGATTTGGCCCTAGCGCTGTGGCCCAGAGCTGCAGACTGTTAATTCATGTCCTCAAACGTGCCTTTACATGAATTTACCATGATGCCTTGGTCATTTCTGCTACCTGCAGGATGCTTCAGGTGCTCCTACTTTGGGACCGCTCTGAACAGTGCTGGAACATTCTCTGCACCTGTCCACCAGCACTGCTGCTGGATTTTATCTGATGAAGTTATTCAGCACAGAAAGGTAGCATAGGGAGGGACGAGGGGAGGAGCCTGGCTGGGCATTTGGAGACCCTCTAGAATGTGCTGGGCCTGCACAGTGAATGCCAGCCATACACACCCTCAGGTAGGTATGTGTGACCCCCTGTACCCCAGGATGGTGAGGCTGGGGTGAGAGAGGGGTCATGGCCCAAGCAAGCAGCACAAGGAAACTATGAACCAGGTTTTGAGCCCAAATAGGACAAATGCAAAGCCTGTGAGTTAGAGGACAGATCCTGTTCCCAGAACACCAGTGTCAGGCGTCCCACCCCCAGCAGCCTTGGCAACCGGAAGAAGGAGCCTAGAGTCAAGAATCTTCTCTGGTGTAGCAGATCCCATCAGGACCCTGAGAGCACTGCCTGAGTGCTTGACACACTTCCAACGACCGGCAGAGTACCGAATCCTTGGCCCTCTGATAGACATAAATGTGATGGGATTAAGCGTCCAGCCGCAAGCCAGCCCCAGCCGCAAGCCAGCCCCAGCTGCAGAGGCCCAGGCATCTGAAACGTGCATGAGGACGAAGTGTTCAGGTTATTGAGCTGCCCTAGAAAACCTTGTGGTATCAGGGCTGGCAGAGAAGGCAGGTTTCCTTTTTGTTTCTACTGATAAGGAAAAAGCCATTTCCTTTCTGGGCGACACCAAGAAAAGGGATTACTGAGTTTGTTTCTTTTCTCAAACTGGTAGCAAAACACACACACGCGCACACACACACACACGCACGCACACACACGCGCGCACACACGCGCGCGCGCACACACACGCACATGCACGCACACGCACACATGCACGCACGTGTGCATACACATTCTCTGGAGGTCAAGCCTGCCAGGAAATGCATGGGGGCTCAGCTCTTATAGGATCTGTCCAGCATCTGTCCCTCACACAGGATGGGGCTGGGAACAGGTGGAGAGTGGAAGGATGGCACCTTCCCTGTCCGCATGGCCCTGGAGCTGAAAGCAGCTGGCTGTGTCTGAGGCTGCTGCACAGATGTGCACAGGCGGGGCATCCTGTTCCTGCTGCCTGCTGAGAGGTCTGGACCGTGGCCCTGCCCTCTTGCCTCCGGAAGCCTCACTGTTTAGGGCGCCCCTGGAGCCAACTCCAAATCTGCTTTCTGTATTAGGGATCACTGGGAGTGGCAGACTTTGTGCTGCTGCCCACAGCAAACCTGCAAACTCCAGAAAGAAAGAGGGCCGAGCGTCGGGCAGCCGGTGGTCACAAAGCCTCAGCTTGGTCAAGATCTACCCACTGGGCTCCTCCGGGAGTAAATATTTAAGGCTGGGTTAATTTCAGTCTCCTGCTCATGGGTGTAGGCTCCGGGGTTCCTGTCCTAGAGCAAGAGCTAACTTCTCCTTCCTGCACAGCTGCAAAGAATGACACGCCTTGTTCGGGTCTCCGGGATGGGGCTGGCCTCCCAGTGGCTCTTCTGGCCAGTGCCATCCTGACCCCAGCCCCAGACCCCCACGCCAGTGCTGAGGGCAGTGCTTGAAGCGCGGCCCGGTTCTCCGTGACCTGCCTGTCATGGCCAAGGAGGAGCCTTGTGTACACGGAACTGTGTTGGGCTACAAAGCAGCTGGGCTCAGAGGGCTGTGTCCTCCATGTGAAAGGCCAGGGGCCGGCTGCCCACGCGCTTCACGGTGACTCGGCACAGCAGATCCTCGCCCCAGGGACAGCCAGGGACCTGCCCAGGGCCACAGGGCTGGCAGTGTCTGAGCTGGGGTCAGGTCTTCCATTCGCCCCGGCTCACCGTCCTGGCTCCTAACCGTTGCTCCTCCTGCCTCTCTGCCCCACAGCATCAGGGGAGGGATGGAGCTGGACTTGTAAGTGGTGGTGACAGTTCAAGGGAGGCTGCTGCCCGTAGTCACTTCCTGTCACAGAGACGCAACACCTGACAACTAAAACTTAAGGAGGAGAGGCTTGTTCTGGAGCAGTTGCCTGAGTTTCAGCCACAGTTGGCAGCTCCAAGGCAGGACCATGCGGCAGAAGGGCCCTGGTGGAGGAGAGGTGCTTGAGCAGGCTGGCCAGGAGCCCGGGAGGAGCGGAGGAGCTGGGGAGGGGCCACATGTCTCTAGGCTGAGCCCCTCCCCGCATTTAGCTCTGAGCTTAATCCGTGGGTGAGCACCAAGGTCCCATGAGCCAATCCCTTTCCAAGTGCTCAGCTCTGAACCTCTGAGGCACTTCGGGGAGACCCCAGATCTAAGGGGTGACAGCTGCAGAGAGACCTGGCCCAGCAGCCAGCCTCCCGTACTTTCCTTAACCAGTGACATTCCCCAGTAACAAGGGTCCGCGGAGGGTCGGAGGTCTCCCCAGCTGGTCAGTGACTCAAGTCCCAGAAGACACCCATGTGCTCCCACACCAAGGGCGGAGCGCAAGCCACAGCCTCCCGGACCTGCTTCCTGCTCCACGAAGACCACACTCGAAATGCGAACTAGGAATTTCACGGAGTGGCGGGCTGAATTCCAGACTTGCTTCTGAGCAGTGGGTTCACAGCCCACCTGGGTGTCGTCAAGGCTGGTGACTGTGGCAGTGGCTGTCTCTAGGACAAGTGCTGACACCTGCTCCTGCTTCTCCAACTTGACCCCGAGGCCCAGCGGCTCTGGGGCAGAAAGAGCAGGATACTGGAAGGAAGATGGTTCCTTAGGCCCAGTTGGGGTCAACCACAAAGGTATGGCTCACACAGAGAGGGCCTTTGCCAGCTGCATATCTTGGACGCTGCAGCGGGCTCTGCATTGCTTCAGGGAGGGGCTCAGAGTCACCCAGGGCACATAGTACCTGGTATAGGGCAAATCTACACACCTGGTCACATCCCTAAAGCCCAGCATGCTCTCAGACGCGTCCCATCTGGGCCTGGCCACAGTTGCTGGATGAGAACTAACAGCAGTGTCCCCTCATTCAACCAGTGAGGTGGGAGCCCCAATCCAGCTGTCACCAACCTGTAGCCAAGGTACAATGTCCCTGACTGGACTGATGGGGAAGCCGGCGAAGCTGCCCGTGAGCACGACCAGGCAGTGATGTTCCCCCTGCTCTGCCCTGCATGTCAGCTCCCCAGGGACCCCAGGCACAGGGGGTCGGGCTGGTGACTCCAGTGGGAGGAACGGGATTGGATGCCTAGGCTCTCCTCCCGGGCAGCAGCCACCTGCACCCTCTGCAGCTGGGACCCAATAAGCAATTCAGCTCTTCAAACCAAGTATGGGGGCTGACTTCAGGGCTCCATCCTGGTCACTGAGGGAGGGCCATGAAAGAAGCCGAAGAGAGCTGCCGTAGGGTTGGGAGGATCTGTGCTCACACCCTGCAGTGAAAGGCAAAAGACACAAAGCCAGTTGAATGCCGGGGAGACAGCTCTGTGGTCTACGTGCCTGCCTGGTAAGTGCAAGGATCTGAGTTTGATCCCTGGCACCACAGGCCACATCAGCCCATCCCCGAGGCACACCTAGCCAGTCACCCAAACTGGGCATGGTGGTGCACACCTGTGAGCCCAGCACTGGGGAGGCTGAGACAGGAGGATCACTGTGAGTCTGAGCTGTGCAGTGAGATCCTGTCCCAAATACATACATACATGATTAAAAAAAATAATAATACAGTTGAGTTCCTGGCCAAGAGCCAAGTTAAATAAGTCCAAGGGGTGCAAAGAAAATACACAGACAGGCCCTTTCGGCACGAGCTGACCACCGCCTCTGTGGTCACACTTATGTCATTGTTCTTGTCACTCTCTGAAGTGGTTCTGGAAGTCCTCTCTCCTGAGGGCCTTTACTAGGGGTTGTCACAAGTCCAGCGAAGGCCGCTGCCAAGCACCACCCCATGGGAAGGCGGGCTCCTATGATGGTGGTCCGCCTCCACCTTCTCTAGACCTCACACTGGGCAACGTCCCCAAAGTCAAAATGACCATGAAAGGGACACGTTTTAACTTGGTTCAGCACAGTAAGGCAGCTCGGGTAGTGACACTAAAGACTCTCAGGAGGGAGGACGTCCAGTGCCACCTGACAGTGGTAAGAAGGATGTGACAGGGAGGACATGCCGGATGTGGTGGCCCATGCCTGCTATCCCAGTTCTCGGGAGGCTGAGGCAGGAGGATTGTTGTGAGTTCAAGACCAGCCTGGACTACGCAGTGAGCTCAAAATCAGCCTGAACTGCATGTCTTAAAAAGACAGACAAAGCACCACCATTTGAGAGTCATGGATGGAAGAGTGCCTTCTACTCTGATGACTTTTTAGGAATTTAAGTATTCTTCATAGCTTTGGAGCACGCCTTGTGGAAGCCGCGGAAGACACCGGTGTTGGGCACGCGGTGCCTGTCCCAGGTGCAGGAGCCTGCTCTGACTCGGGAGGGATGCAGTTGTCAGGCTGGGTCTGGCGCTCCCTAGCCAGCAGGGGCCCCAGAGAGCTGGGAATGGGACACCAGTTTAGCAGGAGTGTTACGGTTTGTGTGTGGTGTCCCCCCAAAGCCTCACACAGCCACTGGGGCAGCTTCTGGGATTTGTGATTAATTCATGATGCAGCACTGGGATGCAGCACTGGGATTGCAGGTGTGAGCGCTGTTCCCGCCCTGGGGTGGGTAATCTGCATTACAATGTAAGAAGGGAGAGAGGCTGGCCCGAAGCTGCAGTTACTGCCTCTCCCTTTGTTTTTTTTTTTTTTTTTTTTTAATTCATTTATTTATTACAGTGTCTCGCTACACACATCACAGATTCTCCTTTTGCGGGGGTGGGGGGTCAGCTCAGCCCGCCCTGGGGGGAGGGGCTGGCATGGCATGTGGTGCTGGGGCTCGAACCGCGGTCCCTGAGAGGCGCTCTAGACCGCTGAGCTATCTTGCCAGCTCTGCCTCTCCCTTTGCTCTCTGCTGTTTTCTGTTGCTACGAACTGCTGCCTCTCCCATGTGCCACTCTGTCTTGGAGCTTGCTGAGTATGAGCTGACACCTCCACTGTGAACTAAATAAACCTTTCCTTCCTTAATGTTGGGTGTTGGGTATTTTGTCCCAGCAAGGAGAGAAGAATAAGACAAGAAGCTTCTTTCCAGGGCCGGCCCCGCGGTTACCACATGGTGACAGGCCTGGTCCTACTGAGCGCACTTTCCTGTCTTACACCCGAGCCTGGGTGACACTGGCAGGGACAAAAGTCCCTGGACAAGTACAGTAAGCAAGTCACAGCTGTGCAGGGAGCTTTTGCATTCTGTGGGGCCTCTGGTGTGCTGTGGCCACCATGACAAGCTTGGGCGGGACCCAGCCTACAAAGAAAAGGGCTTTGGGGGCGCCCACGGCTGTGGTGTCTGCGAGAAACAAGGAGTACAGAGGTACTGGGAACCATTACACAGCACGCGGCATCGCGTGACACTGTGACCTCCCGCAGTGGTGCTGTGCGGCAGTATGTGAGCCAGTGTGACACCGAGCGACACTGATGATGCCAGGTGATGTGCAGTGACGCTGACGTCGTGTGACATGAAGTGAGAATGTGCGACTCCAAGTGGCACCGAGTGATACCGTGGGACGCTGTGGCCTGTGGAGTGCGTGGGGGCATGGGTGTCTGCTTCACACCCAGGGGCCCGACCCCTGGCAGCTGTCACTGCCTGGACTGCTCCTTTGCAGTCACTGGCACCCACTTAGTGGCTGAGGCCTCTCTCACCAACGATGCCAGTTTGAAGCCCAGCCAGAAGCATGGCCACCTTGCCCGCAGCCCGGCTTCTTCTTCCACTGCCGGGCTGGAGTGTTGCGCCCCTGCAAGGGTCTCCTTCCTGTGATCACTCTGGTCCCCGTGGCCATGTCCTCACTCCGATCTGCCACCCCTGCTACCCACTTCCTAGTGACCCTGTCACACAAAGAGGAGAAGTGAGCTGCCTGGACCTACAGGCCCATGGACCCTGCCCCAGATGCCACACCAACACTCACTTCCTGCCACCTTTGTCCTCTCCAGGCCCTGGGGTCTCCCTAGCACCTGTGGGACTCAGTGTGACAACCACAGCCCTAACCTCGGGGCACAGCTCAGGATACTACCACTGTACCCTGCGGCTCCCTGAGCCTGGGAGGTCGGGGATGGACCTGAGGCACCTGAGTATGTGGAAACACATCAGCGAGCGCCAGGAGTGCCTGGGTGGTGAGCAAGGGCTGCCTGTGAAGGTCACTGTGCAGATCAGGCTGCGTCCACGGGAGCCTCTGGTCGGCCCAAGCTCCTGAGCAAGGACCAGCGTTCTTTTATAAAGTCTAGAAACCCTCAGGCTGTAGGACTAACTCTCCACAGTCACAGCCTGGGACAGACCTGGTGGCCCTAGGGTTGGACTTGGCACTGGGTCCCAGAAGGCCCTTCTCTGGAGTTGCCCAGGCCTGGCAGCAGCCTGCAGACTTCCGGGTGCACACCCTGGGGCATGACAGTCAGCCCACTGTGCCAGGGCCAGCTCTCAGGTGACGAGCAGCTGCATGGATCCAGTGTCAGGGCGTGACTGCCAGGGTACAGTGCAGCTGAGTGTCAGGTGCCACCTGGAGCTGGGGGGGAAGCAGGCAGAGCCATCACGTGGTGTAACCTGACCAGGCTCTGGGCTGGGCCCGGGTCACCTGGCCTCCCCTCCTCCAGCAGGACACTGTCGTCACTGCCCACTGCCTTCACTGCCTACTACCGCCTTGGGCCCTGGGTGTGTTCCCTGTCCCAGGACTCTGCAGCTGCAGGAGCCAGAACACTCTGCTGGGATCAGAGAACCAGACAGAGCTGTCCGCTTGGGTCCCTGGGAGGAACTCCATTCTCAGGCCTCAGGTGGCCTCAAATGGTTATCCAAGTCTCACAGCATCCCTCATTCCTGGTCCTGGGGGAAGATATGCTCTACTCCCGTGGACACAGCAAAATGGTTCTCTGAGGACAGAGGGACAGGAG
The DNA here is from genome assembly GCA_004027165.1 of Ctenomys sociabilis. Classification (NCBI taxonomy): domain Eukaryota; kingdom Metazoa; phylum Chordata; class Mammalia; order Rodentia; family Ctenomyidae; genus Ctenomys; species Ctenomys sociabilis. Next base: position 55,579 of record PVKA01004196.1, on the reverse strand, counting down.
ATGATGTGATCTTTGGGAAGGGGCACCCACAGCCTGACAAGACAGGGGCTCCAGGGCCGTGAGCTTCAGGGGTGATGTCAGGCCACACTGATCTACTGTTCCCCTAAACAGAAACAGCCAGCTGCAGAAAGGCAAGCAGACGCAGGGGCCCTAACACATCTGGTTCCCCCAGGCCGTGGTGAGGAAGACCTGGGTGAACCCCTCTCACTTCAAACTGGATCTTCCCGGGAAGCCCTCAATCTCGAGATGCACACATAGCCCTTGGCTGCAGACGGGAAAGGCTGGAAGCTGAACGAAGGCTTTGCCGCAGCCCATAGCATTTCCCCGGCCCACAGGTGGACGATGTTGGGGTGATTCTCAGTGGCCTGTGTGAATCCTGGTCACAGCGCAGTCCCTGTGCTCGGGCTGTGGCCATGCTGCGGACCAGGGCCCTGGGGAGCTGCCTCAGCCCCTCCCCCAGCCGGAGGTGGCCTGCCTCTGGGACAGCTCTCTGCTAGTCTGCTGTCAGTCACAACAGGGTCATAGATGCATTGGCCATGGAGAGGGAAGACTCCAGGGGAAGTCCCAGCAGGCAGGAGAAAGAACTCAGAGCCTGACATCTGAGAAACTGGATACGCCAGTTTGCAAACCCAAATCCCTTAAACTGTCTCCCGGGAATGGAAGGAATGATGCGGTTGTTATCCTAGGCTGGGCTTGGCTTCGCTTCCCTACAGGCGGACTCTTGCTCGCTCCTGACCCCCACGTCAGTTTTGAGAGGCCGAGGTTCCAACTCCCTCACGGACTCAAGGGGAGACTGCCCTCTCCCTTCCTTTTCAGCATGAGATCATTTAAACCCAGGAACACAATAACAAACCTCCCGCCATCACCTGGCTTCAACAGCTCCCCACTCATGGAGACCCTGCCTAGGTGTGGCCACTGGGCTTCTTTGTGTACTCCATGCCTGTAAGCCAGCCCTTGGGAGGCTGAAGAAGGAGGCAGGAGGGTCACTGCACGTTGGAAGCCAGCCCACAAGGCCAGTGTGAACTACACCATGAGACCCTGTCTCAAAAAACAAAAAAAATTCCCTGGCAAGTGCAAGGGCCTGAGTTCAATCCCCGGTTCTGCCAAAAAAAACCCCCAAAAGCTGGGTGTGGTGCCATGTACCTGTAATCCCAGGGATCAGGAGGCTGAGGCAGGAGGGTTGCCACAAAATCTAGCCTGGACTATAGAGCAAGAATGTCTCAAAAAAAAAAAGTACAAACTCCTGGACTCCACCTAGATCAACTGTGTCAAAATCTGGGGTTCAAGCCCAGGAATCTGTGCTTTCCAGAACTGTTTTCTCCCAGGGTTTCATAGTGTGGGGGACTCCCAGAGGGGCTTAGAGACCTGTAGGCTGTGTAGGGTGTGTGTGGTATGGATTAGTAATGAGGTGGCTGGCAGGACAAGTTCTTCTGCTTTCTCAGTGGTGTCCTAGCCATGTAGGTGTCCCAGAGCTGCTGAGAGAAGGAAGCAGGTGACATGGGACAAGCAGCTGGCACAAGGGCCAGGTGTCTTCATGCCCTAAGCAACTGCTCACCTGAGTAAGGTGCGCCTCAGCAGATATCTGACAGGGGCTTCCGTAAGGAGAGCTCTCCCCAGCCCTGACTCTGCAGCCTCTCCATGATGGGGCGGTGGCTTCTAAGTGTCCCCTAAGGGCCACTGGCCAGCAGGGAACACCCTGGGGCCATGTGGGCAGAAAGAAAGTGCTGAATTTTGCTTTCTTTCTTTCTTTCTTTTTTTTTTGGCATTTTGAGACAGGATCTTACTATGCAGTTCAGGCTGGCCTTGAGCTCATTTTGTAGCCCAGGCTGGTCTTGAACTCACAATGATCCTCCTGCCCCCAGGTCCTGGCTGCAGGCTCATGCCAACCCTCAGATCTCAAGAGGCTGCCAAGTTTGAAAGTCTAGGAGGGGCCAGTGAGATAGCTCCGTGGTGTACGGTGCCCACTTAGGCGAGTTTAGGCAGGCGCAGCAGGCCAAGGTTTGCCCTAGCACCACATGCAGCGTCAGCCCCGCCCTCCAGGCGGGCTAGGGGGGGGGCAAAAACAATAAAGTCGAGGAGAACTCAGCCTCATCCCGCGCACACCGGTGCACAGGAGCCATGGGGACACCGTGTCCCACTGTGTGGCTCCGACATAAGCCAGTAGTAACGTGAGTCACCCCAATAAACTCATTTTGCAAAGCACTGGGATCCTAAGCAGAGAGTGATAGCGCCCAGTGGTTTGAAACCCTCACTGGAAGTTGTCTCTAGAACACCCAGCCGGGCAAGGGACAGAAGAGCCCAGGCTGCTGGGCAGAGCTGGCACACGCTGACCTCCTGCCCCGACCCTGCCGACCCCGCGCAGAAAGGCCTGTTGCCAGAGGGGAGGGCAGAATGGACCCACCCCTACGAAGATGGGGAACAGGAAGGAGCAGCTTGACCTCCTGAAAACAGCGTGTAATTGGCCACGGATAAGAGTTACCCAAGAGACTGGAACGGAGTGGCTAAAGAATTTGGGAACACCCACAATGCCACTCAAGGTGACCCGGTAACCTGCAGGGGAAACAGTAACACGGCACTGTGACTTCAGGAGCAGAAGCCTTTGACCCAACTCCAAGGGGCAGAGTGGGGAAAGGCTGGCCCAGGGCAAGCGGGACGCTGCAAGCACCCTTCGCACAGGGGCTGAGCCCACGGCCCCAGAAGGGGTCCACTCAGCAGCCTTTGGCCAGGTTCCCATGGAGCCCCAAGGCAGGGTGACAACACCCCAGTAGCAGCCACGTCCTTGTCCCAGGGCCTGCCAAGCAGAATGAGAGAACTGAAGTCTGGCCAAGTTTCTCTGAACCAAGACAGAAACCTGCTCTAGGTGTGTTGGTAAAAGCAGGTTTTGGTCACGCTGGCCTGATGGCCCTTCAGCAGCCCTGATGACCCACTGGGGACACGTCCCCACAGGAGGAGGACCCCGGCAGCTGGCCTGGCTGAGCCTCTCCTCAGATTTCCTCCACACGTTGACTAGACACTTGTCACTCTTCTTGTCTAGCCAGCAGCTTCTCTCTCTCCCCTTCCCTCTCCTGTCTCTCTCTCCCTCCCCTCCCCTCTCCTCCCTCTCTCCCCTTCCTCTCTCCCCTTTTCCTCTCTCTCTCCTTTCTTCCCTCCCCTTTTCCTCTCCTCTTTCTTCTCTCTCCTCTCCCCTTCCCTCTCCTCTGTCTCCTGTCTCTCTCCCCCTCCCCTCTCCTCCCTCTCTCCCCTTCCCCTCTCCCCTTTTCCTCTCTTTCTCTCCTTTCTTCCCTCTCCCCTTTTCCTCTCCTCTCTCTCTCCTCTCTCCCCTTCCCCGGATTCTCTCTTTCTTCCCCCAGGGGACTTCATATGCAGTTCACGCTCACTTCAAACTCACTATGGAGCCCAGCCTGGCCTGGAACTCACAGCGATCACCACCACACTGTCCACCCAGAATCTCCTTACATCTTCTTGATGCAGGAGTGAGGAAATGGGCTCTGAGGGTGGGGTTTCCTCAAGACTTAGTTCTCTCAGGCCGTGGAATCCTGCCAGGGGTCCTCGAAGGGAGCCACGGGGGTCCTGGGCCCGCCTCAGCTTCCGCAGCATAGAAGCAGGGCCCAAGCCCTTCCCTCCACCTGCTTTCAGGGTTGGCTGGCAAAACAAAACGCACAGGAGGTGGCTGACACAAGATTTGTGCCTTCCCAGTTCAAGAGCCGGCAAGCCCGCGATCACTGTGCCAGCACGGTGGGGTCCTCATCTTGGCTAGAGGGGAGGCCTTCTCAGCGTGCCCTTATGCAGGGGCCGGGGTTAGAGCCATGCCGGCCCCACCCTGGGCCCACGAGACATCCACAGAGTCCGGAAGCGGTGGCGCGCACTGGGGAGGTTGAAAACAGGAGGATCACTGCTAGTACGAGCTGTGTAGTGAGACCCTGTACCAAGTACATTATGATAATACTAATAAAGTTTAAGACCCCACCCTTGGGGCCTCACGTGAGACCCTGCACCAAAAAAATAGAAAAAAGCTTAAATACCTCCTAACCATCCTATCTCAAAAATACGGCCCCCGGGGTGAAGGCTTCTGCCTGCGATTTGGGGGACACAAATCAGCACGGCAGGAGTCCTCTGGGTACAGCCCATGGATTCCTTTGGCTGCTCTCTCCAACTCTGGGAGAAGCGTAATAATCTTTGCAGACTGTTACACAGGCTGATGCGGTTAAAGGGTTTTTTTTTTTGTGCACAGGGTCTCACTATGCAACCTGCATTCATAGTGATCCTACTGCTTTCTGCCTCCCTAGTGCTGGGATTACAGGCGCACGCCACCACGCCCGGACTCCAATCGCTGGCTCAGCGCACCCGAAGGTGGGGCCGGCGCGGCAAGCGTAAGCAGGGATTGAACCCTCGGCGCTGCGCTTACCTAAGCAAGCGCTTAGTCTGCTGAGCTATACCGCCGGCCCTCGGTTAAAGGGTTTAAGAGCAAGGTGCGGAGCAGATCGCGTTCTACTTGTGCGCGTGCGCATGCGCGGGGCACGCCCCCATGCACCCGAGCTTCTAACTGCACAGGATATCTCTGAAAGGCTATGAAGCAAGTTCTTCCTGCAGAGGACCTGGAGACTGGATTCTGGAGTGGAGGGGAAGTCTTATGTTTACCATAGAGAAGCCCTTTTTGAATATTTTAACTGTATTCCTGTTGCCTACTTAACTACCTATATATTTAAGCGACAACAAGAACCCCAAAACATCATTCCTGGAGCTGCAGTTGAGCTTCTGGACTCCAGCACTGTCCCCCAAATCAGTCACTCTGAATGCAGACACCTCCTTTCCAAAGCAGGGTAACCAGGGTTCACCTCCAGGAGGGCAGGAGGCTGGCAGGCCCTTCCACATGCCTCCCCACTGGGAGAGCTCCGGCCCACAGGGCTGCACCCCAGTCCAACACGGTGGATCCCCGAGAACGGCCTCTGACCCTCCTTGAGTCCAATCCTCTGAGCAGGGCTGAACACGGCTCCGACTTGCAGCTGGTGCACCGGAAGAAGCACCACGGTGAAGCTGGGGGGGTGGGTTGCAGGACTGTTTGAAAATTCCCGCGCCTCCCAGCCGGCCCACGCCTCCTCGCAGCCAGTTTCTTCCTCTCCAGACTCAAGGGCACACTGCCCTTGGCTTCTTCCCTCTCCGAGAGCTGGGGAGGAACTCAGGGTAGAGCTGCTCAAGGCCTGGCGTTCACCGCCAGCACCACGGCACGCAAAGGTGAGAACGCTGCAGAGGACCTTTGCCTGCATTATGCTTCTGTCCCTTCTCCCCTGGGGTCTTCTCCAGGGCCATTTTCTCACTGTGAGAAGGAGGGGTCCTGAGACAGTGGTCCTATTGCTCTACGAGGTTCCACAAGGCGAGGGATGTGAGAACTTGTACTGTGGCCTTCCTGCCATCAGCAGACAGCTCAACACCCACCCTTTGCCTCGGCTGTCACACGGCACTTTCTTATTATGGACCTGGCAGTAACACATACCAACGCCGATTAGACAGCTGCCCGACGCAGGCGCCGATGACGCGGCACTCCTCACTTCCCCAAGCACCTTGTGATTCTACAGTGGGCTCCGCGGAAGGCGCCCACCCTTTCGCCGCCCCTTGTCCCCTGCGCGGAGGAGCCGGGGACCATTCGGCTGGCATCTCCTCTGTTCACAGCCCCTTCTTTGGTGAGCAGACCCGTGACTCCGAGGTCTCCTGGAACTGGTATTGACCTAGGGTCAGAACTCCATAGCCACTGCAGTCCTTTCTCCAATGCAGTCACCCTGGCAAAGGCCACGGATCCCCTCGGGCAAAGGCTGGGAGAAGGAGCTGAAGCACAAAGCTTTGGTACTGAACTAGGGCCCTTCTACAAGGGCACCCAGGCTCCTTTTCCCTTGAGGGATTCTGGAGGCAGGGGCTCTGTTTCTGTGACTGGACATTTTTCACTAGATCAGAATCCTGGTGCTTACAAAGGAGACGTTAAGATTCAGGCAGCACTCGTCTATTTCACTTCCGGGAGATGCACTGTGCACACCCAGTGCCGTGACTGCACCAAGTCGAACTGTTCCAATTCCTGCCTTGACTCTGCTGCCCATTAGGGTAACCGTGCCCTCATGGCTTTGGGTAACTGCCAGGTGGCCCCTGCTACAGCAGGACCCAATTACTCCCGTGGCATTTAGGATTCCCATTTAGGACAACACCTGTCACAGAGGCTGACCCAGACCACAACACAGCCAGCCGGGACTTCTATTCGCACGCTTGCATTGTGGGGACGCTGGGTGACTGCCTCCCGTGACCCTGGGTCTCGGCACATTGCTTGGTCTGGGGTCCATCCTGGCTAGCAGGGCTGCCTGGGGTCCGCTGCAGCCTGGCAAGGCAACAGATGTGGTGGCCGGACACAGCTCAGGTGTCCTGCAGCGTAGGAAGGATGCACTGACCACGGACTAACTGTTAGCTCACAAAGGAAGGAAGCTGGCGCGCAGTGCAGCTGCAAAGCCACAGCGTGGCCCCGACAAATGGCTAAAGGGTCGATTTGATGTCTAGGCTTAATAAGATCCCCAGAGTCTCATGTGTTTGGAAGGCAACTGGATGGCGGGGGCTCAAGACACATCAGGGGATTCGTCCCTGTTAGCAGGTGGGGCCTGCCAGGCGGCCCCTGGGCAGCACCTCAGTGGTGGGCTCCTGTCCCTGGCTTGTCCTTTCTCCCCTGCTTCCTGGGTGAGCCCCTTGCCTCTGCCAGGCCCTCTCTCACCACGCTGCTTCTGCCGCGGAGCTGGCTCGCCAGGGACCGCACAGAGCGGTGAGCCAAAACCGGCCTGTCCTGCTTCAAGTCCCCGGGGTCAGTGTTTTGCCTCAGTGACAGGAAAGTGGCTAGGGCACATAGTTATAAAAAGGAGAAAGAGAAAAAAGCAGAACAAGAGCAGGAAAGTAATGTGAGCACTAAGGGCTCTGGGTCTGAATTCAAGGACCCTGGCACCCCCTGGCTGCCCTAGGCCTGTGCACCCCAACCTCTCGGGGGTCCACCTGCGCCCCTCTTCTCCTGCCTGATCTCAGGGTCCGGCAAATCCCTTTGTCTCCAAAGCAGCCATTTCCAGAACAATTTTCTAGTTTCCCAACCTGTTATTTTTATGACTTTAAGTGCATTCAAAGGCCGTAACCCTAACTGCAGGTGCCATCCCCGGTTGGGGGCTCATTTCTCCTCCGGGGAGCTGGGTTCCGGTGGGGAAGGGTGCTAATCCCTCTTCAGCATATCTGGACCATCCCGCCCCTCTTTGGGGTCACCCCCATCTACCCAAGCCAACACGTCTAAGTCTTTCAGCTCCTTCTCATATACCATGCTTCTGGTTTCTCATACCATTCTGCTAATTAATTAAAGCCCTGCCCTTGAAAAATATTTATAATCTCCTAGAAGAGTTCAGATTATAAACCAAATAAAGCCCAGGCAAAGAGAACACTGGGTTTGATTTACTATTTACTTAGGAGGTTCTGACTAGAAAGAAGCCAGCTGAGTCTTGAGTGAGGGGAAGACCTCCCGGCCCAGCAGCGCTCCCAGGGCAGCAGTGGAGGAGGCTGTCCCCACCGGGCCTTCCTTGCCCTTCGCTGGGCTGTCACAGGGCCCTGAGCAGTGTGATGTTGCGTCTCGGAATCCCCCAGGCCTCGCAGTGGGGCAGACAGGTGGGGGCCTCCACTGCTTTGGTTTCTTCTGATTCTTCCACCTTGGGGATGGAGGTGAACTATTTTTAGCATGAGGCTGGTGTAAGCCAGGAGTTGCCATAGTAACGCTGGGTGGCTGCAAATGCAGAATTTGTAAGGATCCTATTCCCATTGTACAGAAATTGCCACACTGAGCCCCAGAGAGAGGGGAGGTGTGGGGCACGGAGGTCCTTGTCCCCTGGGGTCCTCCCCGTGTCTTTTGGGGTGCCTCAGACAGGCAGAGCCTGGATCGTGCTAGCAGGGAAGCAGATGAGGACTCGGGACACTGGGCACCCCCTGACCAAGGAACTGGGGACCTCACCTGTGAAGGATGAGGTCCAAGCACAGCTGCTGGCCAGGTGAGGAGCCACACCTGCACCAGGGGACAGCTGGTGTCAACCAGGGGCAGCAAGTGTAGCAAAGGACAAGCGAGGCACCCAGGAAGTACAGACGCGGCTCACGCTCACAGGCTGGCGAGAGAAGCAAGACCCACGCACACCGAGGCTGCAGCTCCGGTCACACTGGCACGGGTGCGGGTCACACGAGTGCACAGGGAAGCCCATGAGGGCGACACTTGAGGTGGCGGACTTGGGGTCTGTGCAGTGGCATGTCCTGCAGTGAGGCATGGCTGTCACGGTCCCCCAGGTGCCACAGTGTTGCGCGGGGACGCCTGCCACCCCCAGCCCCAGGTAGCTCTTTCGGGAAGCTCCAAGTTGTCTCCCTCCTGCTCACCATGTGACTGGCCCAAGCAGGGGGGCCCCTGCCCACTGCAGCAGGATTCTACCCTCCCCTCAAAAGCAGCCCCTTTGGACAAAATCTCATTTTGCCCATTAATTTTAAAATCTATTTTCATTTATGTATTTTGGTACAGGGTCTCACTACAAAGCTCAGACTCTCATGATCCTCCTGTCTCAGCCTCCCCAGCATTGGGATTACAGGCATAGTCCCCACTGCTTGGACTAGGGAAGGCTCAGCATGCCTGAGAGCGGGGCCAGTGCAGCAGGCTATTCCGGGGATCAAACCCTGGTTCCTGCGCTTGTGGAAAGCAGGCGCTTCGTCCACTGAGCTATCTCGACAGCCCTAAATTCTATTTTCATTGTATGTTTTATTTTATTTTTGAATTCAGTGCTTTCACACTGAGTTATAGCCCCAGCCCTTTAAAAATTTTTATTGTTGATACAGGGTCTAAGTTGCTAAGTCACTCAAGCTGGGCTCAGAGCCCTGGGATGGCAGGCACGGGCCATCTCATATGTTTTAATGGTACATTTAATGTTTGCCAACTGTCTATCTGGCACCTACATCCAGGCCCCAAGATGGGATTTGTGTGTGTGTGTGTGTGTGTGTGTGGTACCGGGGATTGAACTCAGGACCCTGCACTTGCCAGGCAAGCACTTATTCTACTGAGCTATCTCCATGGCCCCAAGATGGGATTTGTGCTTCTGTTTAACAAATGCATTGGTGGAGGATGGAAGAGACAGAGTGAAAAGCCAGGCCAGGAGGGTCCATTCTTACACCAGCGTGTGGCTCGGAGTTAGAAGCAGGGACTGAGAGTTCATCAGTCCTGGCTTGAAGGAACTCACCCACCTCAGGAGGCCTGGAGCGTATGCCCTCCCCACCCCAAAATGAGACTTTAGCTGGTATGTCCCAAGCCCAGAGGTCATACATTATCCAATTCCCCACCCACACACAACCTCTGACCTCTCTGCCAGGGAGGGCCACATGCAGGGTCATGCAGTCTGGACGGGAAAGTGCCCCTGCCTTCATCTCCACGGGCTGTGGCCAGGAGCAGGTGGAGGAGGACCTGGTACAAGCCCCGCCAGGGACATACAGCTCCACCTTGTCCTCCGGCCTGGACAGATAGTGGCCTTCACAGCAGGGACCGGGCTGCTCTTGGCTGAGAGCCATCCCTGGGACAGTGCGCAGCCAGGGTGGTGTCAGAGGCCTGGTGTAGAGTGCAGGCACTGTGCCGGGGCCACCAGTCCCACGCCGCTGGACTCCCCCACCAGAGGCCAGAGTGGCTTCCTGGAGACCGGCTCCCCACAGGCAGAAAGGAATGAATGGGACAGGGGTGCCCAAGCTCAGGGCGCGCCGTCTTGCCCAGAGCATGTCATGTTCTGCATTGTCGAGGATCCGCTGCTGTCCCAGGGCAGCAGAGCTCCCCCAGGCCCTGCCGTCGTGGCGAGACTCTCCTCCCTGCACGTCTTGGGCCTCACACCCATGGCAGCCACAACTCCTGCCGCAGTAGTCGGCCAGGGAAGGGACCAGAGAGCTGCCTAGCAGGAGTTCCCAAGCTCGCAAGGTGCTGCGTGAGCCCGTCCCTCTGGACAGCCTGCCTTGCCTGCCCTTCCGGGGGGCTGCTGCTTCCTGGGTGGCCCCCACTCACTGGCCCTGCATGCGTTCTCCTCTTGGGCACCGTGCCACCCAGGCTTCCCGGTGGCAGTCAGCTCCTGAGGGCCTCATAGATCTATATTTCACAACACATCTGCCCTGGTCCATGGTGACACAAACCAAGCGGGCTTCCTTTTTGAGGCTCTGTCCTGACACATCGAGAGGCCATCCAAAGCGGATGTGTCTGTAGTCACTGCCACGGGAAGGCCCCGAGACGTGCGTGTAGTGATCTGGGGTTTCTCAGTAACAGAAATTGCTTCTGTAGGCTCCGCTCCCTGCTACAGAGCACACTTGGATGGCAGAACTCAGCTCGGCAGGTGGCAGGTGGTGGTCAGTGGCTTCCTGTTTGTCTCACAGCCAACCTGAAAGCTACTGGAAGGAACTAGAAGCCACTGGAACGATCAATACAAAAGCTCCGTGAGGCTGAATTATGCAGAGGAGAGCTTTGGTAGCTTTATCATTCTTTGGCTTGGGTTTCTGAGATGGGGCCTTGCTAGGGCTGGACTTGGTCTCCCTACGTAGCCCAGGCTGGCTGCAGCCCTGGCCTATTCTCCTGCCTTAGCCTCCCACAGTTGGGCTTATAAACATATAACACCTCGCCGGCTTTATCACCATCATTCTCATCCGGTTAGGAAATCACTAGACTCGTGTCTGCCGGGCCCGAGTGGACCCCGGGCGAGCACCTCGGTTACCAGCCCACCGGGAGTGTTGGATCTTCAGGCTGCCTGGCTGCAGCCCCACAGCCGCCCATGATTCTCTTCTCCATGGCACCCCAATCCCAATGGGTGTAGAGCGCTTCCTCCCGGGGCCGCAGGCTGGGCCCACCCCTGTCCCGGGAGCCTGGGAGGCCCGAGCGCCGGGCTGAGGCTCTGGGCCAAGGATGCCGTCACTCCGCCTCGGGAACTGTCCGTGTTGACTTGTTCTGCAGAGTATTTGGGTTTGATATATTTTTTTCTTCTTAATCATTACAAGACAAACCATTGCCAGAGAGAATCCCTGCTGCTGTCCAAATGATCCACGGTCTTGCGCTCTCCCAGGGGCTGGGAGCCAGGGCATTGTCTCAGACCCTGGCGCTTCGGGGCCAGGACCTGCCTTGGAGGGGACGTGGGTGACAGAGGAGCAGGGCCGCTGCACACCCGGGGGCATCCGGCCCGGGCCGCCACGTGGAGGCTCCTCACACTCCTCTTCTGTCCTGAACCTTCTGCTCCCGCTGCTCTGCTGGTTCTGCCAGGCGCGGCTCTGCCACCCTGCAGTCTGAGGGGGCTGGAGTTGTGAGGAGGCGCTCTCCTGCCCTCCCTGAGCACTCCAGGCCCTTGGTGCTCATGCTATAGGCAGCTGAGGTCAGTGCCCGGCCCTTGAAGGAGCCAGCATGGAAGACAGATAACCTCACAACTCTGGGAGAGACAGGCACCTCTGCTGTGGGCCGGACCTCAAGACAAAAGATGAAACAAAGGCAGCCACACACCTCCCCAGGGATGAACCTCAGGGATTAGTATTCGAAACAAGTAGTGACTGAAACAGGCAGAAGGAAAAAGGGAAAGGGGATTAATTTTCTTTGAGGGAGAGAATTTGGGGAAGGTAAGAAAAAGACACTCTCTTGATTGGAACAGAGGGAGACTGAGGCTTTTATGGCTTTTTCTAGAAGTGGGGTTTGAAAGGGGATGTTTAGATGTACCTGAGAGAGCTGACAGGCGGGGGTTGGGAAGGGTGAAAGGAAACTGTAGCCTGAGTAAGGGGGAGGTGGTCTTGGGATGACGGGCTTTTGTTGTAGGGGCACTGGCCATATTGGATGACCACCATAGTGATTCTAGCAACTCGTACTAGGACCAGAACCTGTCATCCCCCACCACGAAAAAGCCAGGAAGAGTCACTAACCCAGCCCAGTACAGGAAGAGCCCCTGTTCCGTGTTCACTCCCGCTTGCTGCACGACTGCCTTCCCCATTCGATCCCAGATTTGATCCATTTTACCTGAGCAATGGTGCCTGTAATCTTAGTGGTTGACAGCAGCTTCGTTGCACCTTGTGCCTGCCTTGCACGTTCCCCGTTTTCCTAACTTGGGCCGCCTCACCTGTGGATCTGCTCCGTAAATTCCCTAGGAAAGGCAGTCTTTGGTGACCCGTTCGGGTTCCCTTCTCTTCTGTCCCTCACTCAAACAGCTTTCTTTACCCCAGTAAATATATTCTGCTCTTAACTCTGCTGTCCCTAAAATTCCTTTTTCAGTTCTAGAGGATGTGTCCCAGGCCTCTTGCAGGTTGGCAGCTCCTGTGCTGGTGGTGTTTGCTGAGGGCTGGTTAGCTCTTCCTGACCAGGCACGGGACAGCCACGCTGGGAACTGGGATGGGAACAGGGGAGGAGAGAACACCCGCTTCTCCTCCAGCCTGTGTGGGGTCCCTGTCCTGGGTGGCTGCCCTGCTGAGGAGAAGGGCTACCGCACGCCCCAGCCCACGCAGGTGACCGCTGCTGAGGGCCCTGCTCGGTCGGCATCCTCGGGGGAGAGATGAGCGCAGAGGGCCTGGCCCGGTCTTGGTTTCTGTCATCAGCCGGAGGCATCCAAGGGGTATGGACATGGCACCTCCGGACAGGACGGTCAGGCCGGACCACCCAGTCTTCCAGGGTAGGAGGTAGAAGAAGGATCGAGCTCCCTCTGGGACTTGGGGTTGTGAGGTTTTTTGCAGCAGAGAAGCAGAAATAAGGGGGAAGAGGATCCTTAACTCTGGAGATGTGCAGAGAAGGGAAAGCAGTGAGATGGGGGACCCTCAGACATAAGACTGGGAGGGTGAGACCTTATGGACTTTTGCTAGGGGCGGAGCTTGAGGGGCGGGGCCAGTGACCCACAAGGAAGGGGCTGGGGCTCCCTTGTGTGCACGGGAAAGGTGGAAGGAAGCTGTGTCCAGGGCTGGAGTTGGGAAGAAGCAGGAAGTGGTGGCTGGGAAGAGAAGCTGTTGTCTTGGGGATTCAGCAACGTTGAGTCAGGGCCGTGGTAATCTAGCCGTCTGTACCCAGGCAGGAACCTATCAGGGGTGACAGGCCAGGCAAAGGACGGTCCACCTCCGAGCCCCTCTGGTTCTTCAGAACAAGCCAGTCACAAAAGGCCAAACACTACACCACCGCACTTGGGTGGGGTTGAACCGAGGCATAGGAAGTAGAGCGGGGCTTCCAGGGGCTGGGAGGAAAAGAGGGCTTTTGCTCAATGGGCACAGGGTCCTTCCTATGGGGGGTGGCCATGGCTGTTCAGCTGTGGAAATGTGTCTAACGTCCCCAAAGTGCCGAGGGTAGGTTTTGCGTTGAGCACGTTTTATTGGGATCCGGCGACAACCCCCACTTGTCCGTGTTCCCTCACGAAGTTGCATGCCCCACACAGGGGACTTCACGCTTCTGGCAGCAGTGTCCCCAGCACTGCCAAGGCGGCCACAGCACCTGTGGGTGCTGGTGGCATTCATACGGCACTTTTCTTCCTGCTTAGGTGCAGTTTTGAAGTTTCCATGATAAAATGCTGAAAATCTACCTCAGGCTATTTCCAGGCAAACCCCATCAGACCCCCTGAGGCTGCAAGGGCCAGGAGGGGCTAGGGACACAGGGTGGCCAGCAGGCTTCCCTGTTTACCAGAGGCCTCCACTAGAGGCACACGACACCCACACTCCCCTGTAACACACTCCCCTGCACCACACTGCATTCCCAGGGACAGGAGCCACGAGGGCCTGCTGGGAGAAGCCAGGTGCAGCTGCTTCTCCAAAGTTGTCCCGTGCTCTCCAAGTGCAGGCGCAGAGGAAAGGCTGGGTGTCAAGGTCAAGAGGGGGTCAGAGGCTTCCCTCAGATCCCTGAGAACAAGAAGGTGACCTCAGCCCCCAGCACCACCCTTCAGTTCCTGTCCCCGGGGCCCGCCCCCAAAAGAGCCTTAGGAGACCTCAACCTCCCGGACTGTAAGCTTCCATGTCTGCAGTGAGCAGAAGCTCTGGTCTTGTGTCCGACCTGTGTCCGACCAGCGGAGCCCCTCCTGGCCTTCCCCGTGCTGTCCCCGCTGCTGCAGGTGTGTACATGCATGGACGCTTGGTCTGCACCCTGGGTCTTTCTCCACCCTCGGGAGGGGGTGAGGGGGAGACATTTAAGCTGAAATCATCTCAGCTGCCGTGTGGGCATCTTAGTGCGCTGTAGCTGGCCTTGCCTGGCTCTGCTGCAGAGTGGGGTCACGGCTGTGGGTGGGCTGTGTGTGTGTGTGTGTGTGTGTGTGTGGCCCAAGTGCCACACTTCTCAGTGACAGCCATGCACATCTCAGTGGAAAGACCACTCCCAGGCTGGCACCAGCGGCTTAGGCCCGTGGGCCTTGTCCTTCTCTTCTAGTTGTGTGGGCATAGGCGTGCACACGTGTGCATGTGCAGGTGTGTGCAGATGTGTGCACGCATGTGTAACACTGCATGCTCTTGACCCAAGCTGTAGCAGAGAAGGCACACGTGAAACAAAGCGCAAATCTGCCCCACGGGGCCCATCCTGTTGGGACCAGAGAGACAGCAGTCCCTGGAGGAGACGGCGGCGCAGAAGAAACCGGGGGACACCAGGACCCAAGCAGACGGCCTCAGCGGGTTTCGTCTGGGGGCCACAGAGGACAGGCATTTTCATGACTGCTCATGGAACCCTTCTGGGGTGAAGAAGAGGCCTCACCTGAAACCCTGTGCTTGCAGGAATAACTCTGAGGCCAGGGTGTTGCTGGAAGGGAATTCCTGGCCTGAGGGCGGTATCTTCAAGCTGAACTAGTGATCTATTTGCAGAGAATAATGTTCGAGCCCCAGGTAAACTATTCTCTTGAAGAACAGGTCTCTGTCCCCAAGAGGCCAGGTCACAGAGGAGGTCAGGAGGAGCTTCAGGAGTGATCGATCTTCCAGCTCCACCTCAGGTGGGTTTGTGGGTGGGCGGTAAGCTGCGCAGAGCCAGGCGTGGGCTGCTTTCCCTGTGCGCGGCACAGCTGTGCCCGGCCCTGGGGAGGGGCTGCCACCTCTCTGTCTGTCCTGGCTCTTGGCTCCTCTCTGCTCGACATTAACAAAGCAAAAGCCAGACATCAGATCAGCTCCCCAGATTCTGACCTCCTAGGAGTGGCTCAGTCCAGGCAGGGGCGCAGGCAGGTTTCCACTTGCTCCCAGTCCCAGGGGAAGGGCCTGGGGTCTGGACTTCCCTGCCCTGTGGTCAGCACTGGCATTGTAGACAAGCACTTCTGCAGCTCGGTAGGGATGCAAATATTATTTTTGATCTCAGGAGACAGGATGACAGCTGCTCATAGACACCAGGGGATAAACCACTGTCTGGCACGCAAGGGGCCTTTAATAGCAAGCCTGTCCACCCATCCTCGTGGCCAAAGTCAGATTTTTAGTTCACTAATAGGTCCAGGTTTAATTCTACAGTGCTGAGGGTTTATTTCCCCATTACCTACAAGTCATCTTCTAAGATCAGTCACTGAGCGTCTAGTCCAGGAAGCCCATCCTGCCCCACTGGAAACTCACCCCAGCATATACCTGAGGCTCCCGGAAGCAAAAAACAAAAACAAAAACCCAGGCTGCCCAGAGCCCAGGGTTTGGCCTGATCTGGCCTTCAGCCACAGCAACATTCAGTCCCAGGCTACTTCTCAGACTACCGCACTTTTCCCCTCCTTGCCCTGATGTTTCTATTAGATGAATGTCACAGTTTTGCCATCGACCATATTCCAGAGCAGACGAGGAGGAAGTGACTCCCCGGGCAGTGTTGGCCACTGTGCTGGACCCACTCTGCTCAGCCACGGCCCACACTATCCACGTAGTGACACTGGTGGCCGGCTCCTCCTGCCCTAGAACCTGCCTTCTCCCACGTAAGGCGGGGGGCAGGAATGACCCAGGGAAGCCACAAAGGTGCCAGCCCCTACCTGTGTGGCTTCTGGACAGGGCACAGCCATGTGGTGCCTGCAGGTCTCTGGGGTGCGGAGCCCATGTGCCCTCTGCCTGTGCCAGGCGCAACGGTGCCAACCTCAAGCAGCAGCTCCCACACTCTAGGAGCCCACAGAGCAAGCGTGTCCCCCTGGCTGGCGAATGAGGCAGCTATTTCTGTCCAGCCTGAACCCTTGATCTAGCAGCTGCTCACTCGGGACAGTGGAGGCGGAAGCCCTTCCCTTCCCTTCCCTTCGCTTCGCCAATCGTTTGTTTGCTGGCATAGTCAATCTTTAACAAAGGAAACCGAGTCTTCAGACCCACTCTCTGGCTCTCAGCCGCTGGTTTTGCTAAGTGGATGACCGTCCAGTAATCCCAATCCTCATCGAGTCAGCATGGGGGACAGGGAAAGGCAGGGCCGCTAAGGGGCACGCAAGATGCCCTGCCATCTCTGCAGTGGCAGCAGGACTGCCACAGAGGTCGCCATGAGTCCATTTCCCCGCTAACCACTCTCCCCAGGTTCTGCCCAGACACCCCAGGGGGATAGGGAGGGGGCAGTGTCCTACCGAATAGGCCGTGTGGCTCTGACTGGCGCCTCTGGGTGCTCCGGCTTGGGTCTTTCAGTTTCTTGCTGCCCCGCAGGCTTCCAAAGCGCTTCATGAGTAGTCGTGGTTGTGGCCGGAGAAGCAGTGACAGGTGAACATGTCAGGACCCGAAGAGCAGAGTCAGCCCCAGGTAGCAGGCAGGACACTGGGAGGGGCCTGGCAGCAGCTGGCTGCAAGGGGTCCCCACAATCTGCGGGTGCAGGTGTCCACCTGGGGAGCCAGTGTTGGTGGGTGGCCTCACACCCGTGTCCCCAAGGCTCCCGGCTCAGAAGTCCTGATGGGGCTGCCACAGGTTGGCCACGACGCTGGAATGTCCTTCTGGCTGCCCCTTAGGGAGGCAGGAAGCTGCCGGGAGTCTCACACAGAACTCTGCAGGGATCTGTTTGTGTAGCTAAGGTCAGCAGCCTTCTTTCCCTCCTTAAACTTCCAGAAAGAGGGGAGACTAAGGAGGCAGAGCAAGCACAGGCTCTCCGGGCATGTGCAGGTCGTCCGGTGCCTCTTTAAAGGCTGTAAAAGGAAGCCGCGCCTGCGGACAGTTCCTGGCCCAGTGGCCAGGCACATTCCCATTATGACATGACATCACACAACTATTTTGATGCGTGCACTCCGGGGCTCCTGAGCGGAAGGCTCCAGCGGCTGCTGGTGGAGAAGCCACCAGTGCCTGCCCTGGGAACCGCCGAGTCCGGGCTGGCTCATGCCCCACCCCCTGGCAGCAACAAGAGCCTTCTGGAGGAGGGCTGCGGTGGCCTCGGAATTTAGTGGAAGCTCTGCAGCAAGTGCGCCGCAACCTGAGCTCTGGGCGTGCTGGGAATTACTCAAGGACAGCACTCAGGGAGGCTTCAGAGGGGAGCCGGTCCCACCACTCCATTGACAGGTGGGGAAACTGCAGCTAGGGCTGGCACCACGACCTGGCCAAGGTCCTGAGCCAACGGCAGAACCAGGCCTGGGATCCTACCGCTGCTGGGCACCTTGGCCAAACCTGGGATTTGTGAAACCTAACAGAAAACATCAAGTTTGCAACTACACACACACACACACACACACACACACACAGCAGAAAGGGGTTTTGCAGGAGAGGGCCTTTTCATTCCTGGAGAACCCTGCAGAGCTCGGGTCATGACCCAACCAAATAAGGTCAAAGTGTCAGAGAGAGGTGCTGGGGAGCCTGTGCCTTCACCCACACGGCCCACATGCGCCCTGCCGCTCACTGGCCACGGCGGCACACGCTCTCAGCACTATGGGAGGTGCAGGCAGTAGCACCTCCAGCTCAAGTCCGGCCCAAGCGACACAGGGACGTCGCGGGACCCTCTTTTATTAATAATAACAGAGTCAGCTCCGAAGGTGGGCCCGGGATGCGGCATAGCACACAGGCCCTGAGTTCAACGCCAGACCTAGAAAAGGGCCTGGTTTCTACCTTTCTCTCTCCTTTTCTACCAACCTCACGGTCGCTGGGGGCAGGCCCTGCGGCCGGTGCTCAGCCCTAGGAGCCCTCGGTGAGCCGCTGCAGACGTCCCCAGCCCCGTCCCTGTGAGCCCCTTGCCCAGCCCTCTGCCCTGCCTTGAAGTTCTCGGGCTCCTGCATGGCCTGGGGAGCAGCCACCTCCCCCCATTTCTGAAGGGGGCACCTTGCCCTTCTCCAAGCGATTCCTGGTCTCGGTATGGACGTGGCCAACACTGCCGAGAGGACTGGGAACCTGCGCAAGTGGAGCCCGGGCTTCCTGTCCTCTGTGGATCCTCGGGTGTCCAGCTGGGCACCCACATGCGTCCCAAGCCCTTTCCTGTCCTCAGCCCGCAGGAGCACAGGGAGACCAAGATGGGGAGGCGGAGCCTGGGCTGGGGCCCTCTGTGTCCCTGCAGTGTCCCTGGGCTGCTGTGTGCCCCAAGGACTCCCGGTTCTCAGGCTCCGTCTCCAGTTGGGCTCTCTGCCTCATTCACCTTTGGGGCTCAGCAGAATTGACTGCCACACCATGGGCGTTGGGCTTCTCCACCCCAAAGCACTTGCTTGTTCATTGGCTTTTGAGACAGGGTCACACTATGTAGCCCAGGCTGGCCTCAAACGCACTGTGATCCTCCTGCCTCAGCCTCTGGGTGCTGGGATTACAGGTGTTCACCACCCTGTCCAGCTGAAAATGGCCTCTTTCTCCAATTCTCCTGTAAGTGTCCTAAGGTCAGTATCCTTCTCCTCCTTCCTGCTGGGACCGATCAGCAGATTCAGGGATCAAATTTTTGTAGCCAGCACACAGGAAGGAAATCCACAGCAGTGTTGGCCGGGAGGGACAGGCCATGGTAAGCCCTGAATGGAGCCAATACAGGAAAAGGTGGTGCCTGTGGGACCGTGGCATGGTGGCTGGTGGCCAAGGGGCGTCATCCACACAGAGAAGAGGTGAGAGTTGCCAGCCCTGCCTCAAGAGGGGCAGAGTGGCCTTGAGGGAGGTGGCCATAGAGACAAGCATGCATCGAGGCCCTAGCCTTCAGAAGCGTGGCACCGTGGTCACACAGGCCCTGGTCCTTGGTGAGCTGACAGATTATCTCACAGTTAGTGCAACAATCCTAATCTACTTGGTTAAACTCTAGCAAGGACCCAGTAGGAAGGTTTTGGAGTTTCAGGTTTAGATTCCTAAATGCAAAATTAGTTGCATTTCTAATAAAAATTAAATTATCCTTTAAGCATGGCTGTAATCCCAGCACTCGAGAGGCTGAGGCAGGAGGATCACTGTGAGTTAGGTGGCAAGCTGGGCTACAGAGCAAGATCCTATTTAAAAGGAAACAAAGCAAACAAAAGATCTATTGGAAAGGCTCACTATGCAAGTATGCCAGCCCCAGAAAGCCATACTCTGAATTTAAGAATTCAATCAAAAGATGCTATCGATGCTGGTACCACATTCTTATAGGGTTATATAATAAAGTCTGTGGCAAGAAGGATTATCTCAAAGTCTAGTGACTAAAAGGGAATGAATTGAAACTCCTGTGGAAAATGGACAGCAGTAGAGACTCGTGGTCCCTCCCGGGTTCTGTTCCGATGGTCCTTCATTCAGTGAGTAACTGCTGAACCTCCAGCCAATCTACCTGATGACTGTGGATTCAGTGGATTAGGTGCTGAGGAAAAGCTCACAGATATTTTTGTCCTCTAAGAAAAATAATTTCTTTCTTTCTTTCTTTGGTGCAGGGTCTTGTTATGCAACTCAGACTCACAGTGATCCTCCTGTCTCAGCCTCCCCAGCGCTGGGATTACAGGTGTACGCCACCATGCCCAGACTTGGTGCAGGCTCAGTATGCCTGGGGGCAGGGCTGGCGTGGCATGTGGTACCAGGATCGAACCACGGGCCCTGTGTGCTTACCTAAGCAGGTGCTTAGTCCACTGAGCTAGCTCACCGGCCCTCTCTCTATTTGATCTCTACATTGGGAAGATTAAAGGCAGACAAGAAGGAAGAACAGGGTTTTCAAATCCTGATTTGCATCAACACCTACCTTGACACTTTAACTAGCATGTGAGTATCTGTACCTCTCGACTCCCAGGTCAGCTAGGGTATCAGAGGTGCAGAGCAGACACCGCAGATATAGGGGTGGGCACAGGAGGTACAGCTACCAACTCCTAGGCCCGTAGGCCCCAGCCACCTCTAAGGGTTTGCTCCCTGGTGACGAAGTACAGTGCACAGGCCTGGGTACAGGCAGGATGAGAGTGGCCTCGCGCCTTGGGACCACCATGTGTCACTGAGGAAAAAGGTGGAGGAGGTGGCTTTGGGGTAGCAAAGTTGTTCTTTTTTTTTTTTTTTTTTTTTGATGGAACTGGGGATTGAACTCAGGCCCTTGCGCTTGCCAGGAAAGCGCTTATTCCACTGAGCCATCTCCCTGGCCTCATAAAGTTGTTCTTGGGGACAAAGGCTGTTGTACCAGAAGAGGCCACTGGTTCCCACAGCAGGCTGACAGGGACCCTTTCTACTGCACTCTGGCTGAAGGCTGGGAAGGTCCCCAGGAGGACAGGGCCATGTGAGGAGACGGCCCCCGGGCAGGGACAAAGCTGCCCGCCATGGTGGTATGGATATGCTCCTCACTTGGGGATTTTTTTAAAAAATGAAATGCTGAAAAAAGAAGGGACTAAAGGCTCACAAGATGGGACTGTATTTTAGAAGGGCCAAGGCCTTCTGGATGATATTTTTAAAAAATCACACTCCTGTTTGGGTGTGAACCGGAATAGGATCCCGGAACTAGGACGACAGATGCCCTTATCTTAAAACTTTCCCCTGTGCAGTCACATTACCGTTTTGATGCCAGCTTTATAAGATTCAGGGAGGGGCAGAGTTGTAGGTGATTCCAACCACGCTCTTCGTAACCTTATTTTTTTTTTAAACTCCCAAGACGGGGGACTGACTGAACCCAGGGGCTTCGCACTAAGCAGCGCTACCAGCCCTTTGCGCTTTTTACTTGAAGCTGCTGTGTTGCCAGGCTGACCCCGGCATTTCAGTTCTCCTGCCTCAGCCTCTCAGAACGCTGGACTTATAGGCGTGCACCGCTGCGCCCACCGTGACTGGTGTTTTCCGTCTGGAGTTTCAACAATAACCCTCACCCAACAACTCGAAAAATACACACAGCTGGCTGCGAGACGGGGCTTGGTCTTCGCTGGCTCAGTTGTTTCGTGCATCCTGCAGGAACTCTCTGCCCAGCTCAGCTGAAGGCCTGTGTCCTTTGGTCCCCTAGAGTGGCGCCTTCTGCCCCTCGGGATACCTCCTCCCTGTCATGAAGGCCAAGGCTGGTGCCTGGTTAGGTGAAGCTGCTGTCCCCTGACATTGTCCCCAGGGGCTGCAGGAGAGGAGAGGCTCAGAGTAGACCGCCGTCCTCGGGGAGCTGTGCACAGTTCTGGACCAGGGGCGAGTTATGAGGGTGTGAGTTCCAGTGACAGAGCCAGAGGCCTTCCGTGTGCATGGTAGCAAGAGGCTTCGAGGAGAGGCAGGCGACACCAGGACGTGGGCCGCAGGCTGAGGGCTGAGCTCCATTCACGCGCCCCAGGCTTTTAGGGCCGGGTTCCTGGAAGCTCTAGATGAAAATGTAGGGGATCGGTTGGGTCAGTCATGTGATGTCGCAGGCCTGGTCCCCGTGGAGCCCAAGGGGTCTCCTGCTGCTGCCAAGCACCGAGTCACATTTCACGGAGAGTTCTGAAGGTCATGTCGCATGTCACATCTTGGGGTCTCCTGAGTCCTGTCTACAGGGGCTGACGTGAGTTCCAGTATGGAGACTGCCCCTCCCCCCAGGTCACCCAACTCAAGTGGCCACGCACAGCCCCATGGTGCCCACAGGAACTGACTCTGAGTGATAGGAGAGTGATTTTTCTCGGCAAAGGCAAAACCCTCAGCATATATGGCTTGGATCACCCTGGCAACGCTGAACCCACTGAGAGTTGGCAGGGACCACAGAGGTAGCTTAACTTTAAAAGCATCGTGGACCCAACTGCTTCTGCAGTGCGTTCATTTGGAAACCATGACCATGAGATCCTCCTGACTCAGCCTCCCAAGGAACTGGGATTATAGGCTGGTGCCTTCACGCCTGGCCTCATTTGTTTCTTTTTAATAATTGAAATATAAGCAAAACAGTAGGGAGGAAGGCCTAAAACACTTTGTCAATGCAACACCTTAGAGCCCTATGGGCTCACTTAGCATGCAGTGTTGACTCATTTAAACAATTCCTTCGAATTTCTCCTATGACAAAGATCCTAATACAGGCTTGGCACATTCTACAGACTCATGGGATCGTGTGAGACAGGAGAGCAAAGATTCCCCAGAGGCTGGGGCATGCACCAGCGATGTACATGGGCCATTGCCAGGCACCTGGTACCCGTGCACTGAGCTTTACCAGGTGACCTGCTTCCCACATCTCTGTTCCCATCCCAAGTCATCCCCTTTACCTGCTCAGCTACCCTCCCCCTTCATTTCAACAAGATCCAACATCTGCTAAGAACAAAATGCCGAGGTGTTTTAGTTGTCAAAATTTTGCTGTCATTGAAACTAAGGATTTGTGTGCATCAAAAGACATTTGGAATCTTTCTTTCTTTCTTTCTTTCTTTCTTTCTTTCTTTCTTTCTTTCTTTCTTTCTGTTTTTTTGGTACCTGGGATCAAATTCAGGATCTAGTGCTTGCCAGGCAGGTGCTTATCTTGCTGACCTATCTGCCTGGCCCCTTATTTATTTATTTTTTTTTTACCTTTTATTTATTTGGTACACAGTTTTTCTATGCAGCTCAGACTGGTCGTGACCCTCCCGTCTCAGCCTCCCCAGCACCAGGACTGCAGGTGTGTGCCATCACACCCAGTTTTGGTGGCTGCTACCACGTGCCACGGGCCAGCACAGCATGCAGCACCAGGGATCAAACTTGGGACCTTGTGCTTGCCAGGCAGGCGCTTAGATCACCGAGCCATCTCCCCATCCAAAGGCAAGAGAATCTATGCATATCATGAATGTCCAGGGTTGGTTAGCTGTCCCATTGCTGGGACAAAATAACTGATGCCCACAATGTGAAGGAGGAGCGGTTTGATACGGCTCATGACTTCAGGGGCTCCGCCCATGGTCAGCTGCGGTAAGGCAGGAGCACCCTGGCGGAAGGGCACGGTGGAGCCATGCTGTTCAGCTCATGGCAGCCAGAAAGAGCAAAGGCCTAAGGACCAGAAGGAGTCGCCAGGTGCGCGCTCCTGTGGCCCGCCCAGAGTACTCTGAGGCGTCTCTCCCAGGCCCGTCACGCTGACAACGCGGCTTAGAGGTTGCACTGTTGTACAGAAAGAACTGCCGCAAGCCAGCTACAGAAAGATGGGAAAACTCAAAACGGGCAGAGACTGGATTAGACATTTCTACACAGAATAGCCACTCGGACAAGTGACAAAGAAGTACACGAAACCATGTCCAATGACCCCGGGGAAGTGTAAGTCAGAGCCACAGTGAGCTGTTGCTTCCCAGCCTCTAGGGTGGGAAATCCTGGGTGGCACGCATGGGCCAAACTGGAACCTTCCTACGTTGCAGGTGGGAGACTAAATGGTGCTGTCCTGTGGACAAGTCTGGCCATTGCTCAATGAAGCAGACACAGAATTACCAGAGGATGCCGAAGTCCCACCCCTAGGTGTCTGCCCAGAGTAAAAACGTGTTCATACGTGAGTGTTCATATTGGCGTTATTCACAAAAGGCAGAAACCACTGAAGCATTTGCCAGTGGATGAACGGGAGAACAAAATGTGGTACATCTACACAAAGGAATATTATGCAACCACAAAGATCATGAAGAGCCAATACACAAGGTGAATGAAGCCTCAATACAGAATTCTAGGTGACAGAAGCCAGACCCCACAGGCTAAAGATTCTATTTATTTTTAGGGAAGGGCCTACGGGTGTTCAGGGTCTCACTACTAGATCAGACTCATACTGATCCACCTGTTTACAGCCTTCCAAGAGCTGGGATTACAGGTGTGCCCCACCATGCCCAGTCTCAATTGCTGTCTCAGAATGCCCCAGGGATCGAACCTCCAGCCCCTGAGTTTGCTTTCAGGCACTTTAATCTGCTGAGCTATTTGGCTGGCCCTTGTCATATCTCTTTTTTTTTTTTTTTTGTCTTTTTGAGACAGGGTCTTACTATGCAGTTCAGGCTGGCCTTAAGCTCACTTTGTAGCTCAGGCTGGTCTTGAACTCACAACAATCCTCCTGCCTCAGCCTCCCGAGTGCTGGGATTACAGGCCTACGCCACCACGCCCAGCTCCTTGTCATATCTCTTGAGAGCTGCCTATTTGTGTTTTTTGTCATATTTGTTCAGAGACTTTTTTTAGAGGTATATAGTACTCCACTGTATGGATGTAGTTTTTAATTTCATTCAACTACTTTTCTACTTATAAGCATTAAGTTGTCTCCAATTTGCCTTCAGGAAGGATCTTGAAACAAAGACCTCCCAGCAACATGAGCCCACAAGGTGCTGAGCTCTTTTTCTAAACATTATTTGCCACTAGCAATGGCTGATTCCAGGGCAGGCAAAGAGGAAGTAGAGGGGGATCCAGGAAGTCAGGAAACCCTGTGACATGGAGGGGGACAGTCAAAGGACATGGAAGCCACTCTGAAGAAGTTCCTATCGGGCCAAGTCTTAGGACAATCTGAACATCAAAATATAGTCACGGAAAACTGCAGTGCCTCAAGTGAAACACAAATCCATGAGTCCAGACAGACCTCGGGAGAGGTGGGACATCTCCTCCTGAAAGTAGAACTCCTCCCAACCAGCCAAGGTACAGTTAATGACAAAACTGGGAAATCCTTCTTTGGCGACCTCAACAGTAATGATTAGGCAAGAACCATCCATTGACATGAGAGCCAGCGACGGAAAATGGGACGAGAAAGAAGATGCCTACATCAAGCGGCTCCTACAGAAAAACCGACCGCTTAGGAAGGGGGAAGCAAGAGTTTCGTCGAAGGGGAACCTCTGCCAAGGCACACATGGACCTTGCACCAGTCACCAGAGCGCATGTCACCAGCAACAGCACAGGCCGAGGGGCGTAGCGCTTCTGCCAAGCAGCTAAACTTGCATTGGATCCACAAGAGAGGTCTGACAAATTGGAGCAGGAGGGGGCCACACACAGAAGCTGGCCTGGCGCCTGTGGCAAAGCCTGAAGTCCCGAAAGAAGAGACAAGAGATGGAGAAGCAGCTTCAGACTGTGATGTGGAATGCAGTCGTGGCTGGGGGCCTTCTCTCCCTATAAGGGTGGCAGAAATGCAAATAAACTGATGCTTGGCTAAAGCATTGCACGTGCATTGATTTCCTGATGTTGGAGGTTTGACCGTTCTACTAAAGAACACACACAGCTGGCACAGGCTGGCCAGGACCTGGGCTACGTCCAGTTGACATCTGCATGGCCACCAGCAGAGGGCGCCCTCTGGGCCCTCGCAGGGTAGGGTCACACAGCTCTGCCTTCCTGCACTGGCTGCACTTTTCAGGAAAGCTGCATGCCACGCATACTTTTTCCTTTCTTTGTGGACAGGCTTGATGAGTCACGTTTTTCAGAAGTCTGCAGGGCCACGGGACTCAGGCCTCACCAGCTGCCGAGATCCAGGAGGCTCTGGGTGTAGTCGGCGTGCACAGGTCCAAGGGCACTGGGTTTGTGGCTCTCGGCCTGCAAGGGAGCGGTGCCCGCTGCGATTGACACCCTGTGGGCACAGACCCAGGGCTGCTGGCCCTAGTCACAGGGAGCAGCTCCGGGAGGCTGGGCTCCTTTCACAAGGCCTCGGTCTCCTGGCTCCAGGCCCAAGCTCCCCTCGGGGCACCAGGCCCTATCTGTCTCCAAGGCCTGGCCCAGGCAGCCTCTTCCTTTTCCTTGTCTCCCTGCTGCCGGCCGCTCTGAGCTTCAACATGAGGGGCAACCCCTGCGGCTGCCTGGAGAAAGTGTCCCATCGGTGACTGGCGAGGAGGCCCAAGATGGAGATCAATGGGGTGTGTCTTAGGGGCTTTTGGGGGATTAGCGCCTACCGGGAAGGCAGGGGACAGCAGTGGGTGGAGCTGAAGCAGGGCCTTGGAGAGTTCCTGTGTGGAGTTCCTGTGCTGGGATAATCCACGGGATCTGTTCTGGTGGCCACAGAGATAGGTCCTATGTCCCAAGGTGAGCAGCTCTCTGAGGCAGGCCAGCTCTGGAACACGCGGAGCCTGGCCAGGGGCTCGAACGAGGGGTCTGGAAGGAGCACAGGCTTCCCTCAGCCAATGTGGAGACTTTGGGGAAGGAGCCACCCCGGGGCAGCGGAGCAGCTGGGCCAGCGCCCCTCTCAGGCTCCCCAGATTCGTGTTCTCCCTTAATAGCTGATCTTTCGCCCCTGAGTACAAGGAACCCACGGAGCAGGCCTGGGGTCCTGCAGGAGGTCACAGGGGCTCCCGGACAGGAGTGGGTGCCTGAACTGAGCTCACCCTCAGATGCAGTTCTTCCTGATCTAGGATCAAAATTCAGCCCTGCAGGCCTTGGCCCCTCCTGCTTCTAGGCTCAGAGTCCTGCCTGTGCCTCTGAGCTCTAGGGCCTTCTCCTCCCCCAGCAGGGCAGCAGCCCCAGAATGGAAGGACCTCCATGAGCTGGTTTGTGTATGAAGAAGAGAAAGCTGAGCAGGAGGCCAGAGGAGGCCAGGCCTGGTGGGTAGTGAGGTCCGACAGTAGAAGGACGAGGTATTAGACACACAGCTGGACTGCAGAGAAGACCTGAGCTGTCACTGCCTGTTACCCCAGAGAAAGGCGTCTGTGTTGCTTCCCAGGGTGGCTCCTCCGGGGCTCCTTGGGGAGGGGCTCAGGCACAGCTCCAGACTTCCCTGTCCCCTCCCTGCCTCTCTGCCCACCACCACTTCTTGTCTCAGGCATCTCCTCCTGCACGTGTTGGGGAGGCCAGGGACTGCCCTGTGGGGCCCTCTTCCTGTCCAGCAATGGTACTAGCTCTGCAGACCCTGCAGCCCTCTTCAAGGCAAGGGGCCAAAGTAGTCACGTTGGGGACACGTAAGCAATGCCCCCAAGCCTTCATCATGCATGAGACTTCTGATAAAGAAGGTCCTGGGCCACCCTACAGGGAGCATGGGACAAATCTGTCACCATAACTCAGATTCTGAGCCACACACTTGGCACTCCAGGGCCCAGGGTGCCCCCAGGACCCCTGCAATGCCCACCTGTCACCCCTCACTGTCCCCGCACAGGGGCTCACCCCTGACCCCTGCCTGGCTCTGTGGGAGAGGCTGAGAGGCTGTGGCTGAGCCCCAATTTCCACACAGCCCCGATGCCCTGCATAGCC
This sequence comes from Ctenomys sociabilis, assembly GCA_004027165.1. Taxonomy (NCBI): domain Eukaryota; kingdom Metazoa; phylum Chordata; class Mammalia; order Rodentia; family Ctenomyidae; genus Ctenomys; species Ctenomys sociabilis. Next base: position 28,255 of record PVKA01004196.1, on the reverse strand, counting down.
CTCCGTTCTTCCCCACCCCATCCGGGTGCTGAGGGCTTTTGTTACTCATCTCTGGGCTCCCTGCCAAGTTCCCGCTGGCGCCTCACCTTTAGACCCCAGAATACATAACCGCAGCCATATAATCCGGGCACCAGTCGCTTCTGTCTCCTGTCTGCAGAGCGGCTTCATCACCCAAGCACCCCAACTCACAAAGCACACCGCCGTCCTCAGGGATGGCCTCGGAGGGTGGGCGCGGTGGTCTGCAGCGGTCAGCAGCACCTCCACCGGCCCGGTCTGGGGCCGACCTGCAGCCTGGCCCACCCCACGGCCACTCTGGATGGACGCACAATGGACCCCATTGATGCCCGGCCGGCAGCTGCCCATGCTTGTTCAGCAGGGCAGGCCAGGGCAGGGGCCCGCAGCCCCAGGAAGCGCTTGGCATGGAAACCTGAGGCTCCAAGACTCCAAATTAAAGTCTTAAAGGCTCCAACTCATTCTTCCCCACATGGTACAAAAGGTTCAGCGTTGTGTGGGAAAACACACTTTTATTTGAAAAATAAACTCTAGTTGCTGGGATATAAAGGAAAGGCTGTCTGAGCCTTAAGGCTGGAAAGCTGGTGTGAGAGGGACCCAAGTTCTACAAGATAAATAAACTCTGCGGAATTCATCCCACTGCAAGCAGCTTGTGCAATGAGGGGTAAGGCCCTTCCTTCCTGGCAGAATCTGCAAACTTACTGGCCGCACACAGAAGACGAAGCTTCTGGAGGTCCAGAGTACACGTGCCACGAGCGAGTCTTGGCGATCCGAGGTTTCTCAACTCTGCCCTTCCACACCTCTGGCCTAAACCTCATGGCTCCTCCATCCTGCTCCCTGTGCCCCGCCCAGACCTGCCCGGCCAACTTCCGGTTCATCCGCTGCTCACTGCCCCTCGCTGGGGCATTTTCCAAATTGGAAACTGTTCCCTCCACTAATGTGACCAAATCACCCTAGGGTCAGCAGAAGCATGCTCTAAGAACAGAGTAGAGGGGCCAGGGAGATGCCTCAGGGGAATAAGCTCTTCCCTGGCAAGCGCAAGGGCCTGAGTTCAATCCCCGGTTCTGCCAAAAAAACAAAACCAACCAACCAAACAAAAAGAACAGAGTAGAAAAGAGAACCTGGCCCAGGGTAGGTATGTATTGTTTTATTGAAAAAAGAAAAGGGTTTTTTGGTTAGATGTGTACACAACTGGAGTACAACATCAAGCATATTTCTCAAAAGTTTCCAGCGCTGGGTGTTTTCAAACTACTGCAGCGACGAAGTTGTGTGGCCTGGAATGCTGTGACCAGCCGGTGCTATGCTTGTGACCTAGAGTAGCCTCTGGTGTAATCCGAGGAGTGGCAGTTCAGTTCAGCAATGTTCAGTTCTTTTTTTTTCTCCCAGCAGGACAGATGTCCAAATGCCCAATGTGGTCACAGTGTGTGGACAGCTGCCCACTAAGACAACTTGTCACTTACTGCTCAGTGGGAGTGGGGTGAGTTGGCCAGATGCCACCTTGTCTCAGTTCCAGAGAGCCACTGAGGCACAGTCACGGGATTCAGAAATACAGCTGCCTCCAGGACCGGCACCTGTTTCAACGCTACGTACTCTTCCCTGACGCATGCGTGAGCACGTCGCCTTCCAAATGCATCTAACCTAAGTCCCTCTGCAGATCCTCTGGGATCCGTGGGAAAGGGGAGAAGGGGCGATAGGACTCTGCCACTCCCAGAGAGAAGACAGGAGCCCGCAAGGTGTTCTCTGTAGAGCTCGAGTCCTGTCTCAGGAGCTCCCCATCCTGCCTGGGGGACATGCGCAATTGGAGGTGCTGGGTCCTGCCCAGGTGAGGTGACTGAGTGTCAGCGCCCCCCGGAGGCTCCAAAAGCAACTGGGGCGACCAGGAACTGCGACTGGACAGAGCTCGGGGAAATGAGAGGCAAAGGTGCGAGAGGTGGAGGTAACAGAAGCGCATCACGAGGGAGGGAGCTCAGCTGCAGAACACACACTCGGTGACAGTTACAGCTCAGAGGGGGCAGGCTGCGGAGGCCAGGCTTTCTGGAGAAGCAGGGCTGGCCGGGGGTGTCGGGGAGCGCACCTCTGTCCAGGTCAGTTTCTGTGGCCCCGTGCTCGCCTGGGCAGCACCTATACTAAAGCTGAACGGATTTCAGCGGCTGTCCGCTGTCCCCTCCAAGCGTCTCCCGACTCCCCCGCCGGCAGCCAGACCAGCTCATCGCGGAGCGGGTCATTCCCCAGGCGACGTCCCCGGGCTCCCCAAGCCAGGATCCAGAGCTGCGCGCCCGCTTCAGCCGGGTCTCGCTGGCCGGCTCAGATGGTCCGGAGAACCCTGGCACTGCCACCCCTCTGCCGGGTATCCACGCCACACCACGCACGCCCACGCCATCCCTGCTCACGACTCCCCACTGGGACGTGGCCGCCTTCCAGCGGACCACAGCCCCCGCTATGCTGCCCCTTTGCCCCTCGTGGTTCTGGCCCTTGGCACCACGTGTTTGTGCCTGGGGCATCTATTTCCCTGTCCCCTGGCTGCAATCCTGATGGGGACTGGACGGGCTCCGTGGATGTCGGTCCTGCTTTGCCATGACGTCCTTCTCTGAAGCCGCGCTCGGGGGACACCTCTCCGCCGGCTCCCGCTCAGCACATAGGGCTATGTCGTCCCCTAGTGGCCACTCGGTCACCAACCCGGAGGGAAGAACAGCTGAGCCGCGAAGGCTGTTCCTTCCCAAGATCGTGGGACCCAGACCTGCTCTGCGGCCCCACAGACTCCTAGTAGTGACATCGGGCACAAAACGAATTCAGAAGACAAAGGCAAAAAGGTGAGAAATAGGAAGGGCAAGCGGGAAGTTGGCGATTTATCAAGACCCTGTCTCAAAATAGGGATGGAGGAGTGGCTTAGTCCAAAGCCCTTGGCTCAGTCCCCACAACTGCAAAAGTCACTGCCGAAAGACTTCCAGCTGCCCCTTCTGGGATGCCCCTGTTCCACTGTCCAGTGCAATGGTCCCTCCTAAACGACACCCCAAAGACAAGGGGAGAGTTTCTCTGCTGCTCAGGCTGAGCCCCATCCTGCCCTGCCCCAGGGGTCAGCAGCTGGCACTGGGGCTCTTTTAAAATTTTGATTTTGAGACAGGGTCTCCTTATGCTGCTAAGTTGCCCAGAATGTGGCCAAACTTGTGACCCTCCTGACTCAGCCTCCCACAGTTTTTGAGGATTTTGACCTTTACCCCATAGCCAATGAGGGTGACAGGAACCCACCGGCACAATGTCCAGGATTGATCTGCATTACATAAGCCAGCTGGTCCTCACCCCAGGTTGGAGTGTGGGTGGTGAGACTCACTCTGGAGACACAGACACTCGAAGTACTCTAGGCCACAGAGAAGCGAGTCAGGCACCGCGTGCCTGGGACTGCCAAGCTGTGCGCCTGAGGCTCGGGCAGCCCTTGCCTGGGGGAGCGAGCTGGCTTTTCACAGCACAGGTACACGCATCTGAGGAAACAGTGGCCTGGATTTTTAAACACACTGAAAAGCAGGTGGAGCCACAGATTAAATGAAGTGAAGCAATTTAAAAGGATTTGCTGAGTGCTTGCCAGCACACCGAGGACTGCTCCTTTTTTAAAATATATTTCGTACAGTCTCACAACGCAGATTGGACTCTCAGTGATCCTCGTGTTTTCAGCCTCCCAAGTGCGGGGATTATAGGCACACCCCACCACGCACAGTCTCAACTGACATCTCAGCATGCCCTGGGCACAGGGCTCACACAGCACGCTGGGAATTGAACCCCAGTCCCTGCTCCTACATAAGCAGTTCCTTTAGTCCTCTGAGCTATCTGGCCAGCTCCCGGGGTTTCTCTTCAAGGAAATGGAGTCCATCCTCGCAGAGAGCTTCCATTCTGATGCAGAAAGGCAGATGCTGCCACTGAACCAGGCTGTGGCCAGGAAGTCCCCGCGAGCTGCCGGTGCTGTGGTCGCGTTCAATGCGCCCTCGTTCTGCACACCTAGCTCTGCACAGGGCAGACTGCTGCTCACTTCCCTCTGCTGCCAAGGCCATGCACGGCTGGGCCGAGAAGTCAGCGCAGTGTGCTCAGCACTAAGGTGAAGGAGCCGCTTGCTTTTGGTGGAAAGGGAGAAAGACTCTTTCAGAGCCAGCTGTGATGGGTGGAGGGGTCGAGCCACCACCTCCCTCTGAGCCCCTATGTGCGGGTCTTTACAGCCAGGAACGGGCCTGCCGCTGGGGTGTGGCTGACTCTTCTGCGCATTCTCCATCTTCCATCAGTCACAAAGGCCGGAGTCCTTCTCGACATCTAATATCCTACACAATCTCCCATCTTCCTGCCTTCTTCAGAACCCTGATTCGGAGCTATGTGGACCTGTGTTTCCCAAATGTAATTGTGAAGACCCTCAAATAAAGCTGTTTTTACTTCTGCAAAAAAATGCTATTATTATTTTGCAAAATTTGAGGGCTGGCTTCCACTGAATGTGCATCACTTTCTCATCTCCTACAGGTGAAACATCATAAAGCCGTGAAAGCAGAATCTTAGCCTCTGGGTTCAAAGTGGATGGAGAGTTAGATAAGCTGAGTTCAGATCCTGGCTCTGCTACTTATTAGCTGTGTGGGCTTTGGGCAACTTCACGTCTCTGTGCATCAGTTTCCACCCTGGTAAAGGCTATAATGACCCACTTCATAGAGTTTCCAGAGACTGAAAGAATCACAGTACACAGGCCCCTTAGGATGCCCAGCGACGTTTGTAATCATCCTCACCAATCAGGGAGAAAGCTGAAGAAGGGGAACAAAACCACTCTTGAAGTGCTTCCTGCTGACTGTGCAAGAATAGTTTTGCCTTGTGAAAAATCCTCAATTCTTGGATCACATTGGTGTGCACTTTCCTTTCCTCATCTTCGAAGGCAACATCACCCCAAGACAGGCTGGGACACCTTTGGAGGACAGAGTCACTGCTCTGGAAATATCCAGGACCACGCAGCCACTTTGGAATTCCCTAGGTACCAGTGCAAGGTTGCTCAGACAGACCTTTCAAGTTGGTGGGCTGCGTGGTCACTGCAGCACATGGGCAATTCTGCAGTCCAGGTGGGAAGAGGAGCTCCCCACAGGGGGCTGGGGGCGGCTGTGCTTCCACCCAGCTGGAGACCCTGAGGGGCCTCTGCAGGAGGAGAGGGATATGGAAGCTGAAGGTGACTAGGAAGTGGAAGAGGAGGAACTCACCGCTCTCCCTCCGCCAGCTCCAAGAGGGACACAGAGGGGCAAAGGCAGAAGACAGCTGTGGAAACAGTGTGGGCTGGACCAGATGGAGAAGGTAGAGCCGTCTGGACCCCCGTTCTCATTCTCAGAGCCTCTGAAGATCAAGTTGCCCCCGCTGCCCTTCTCATCTCCCCTTTCCAAATGACAGCATCTTAGTTTCCATCTGCCCTCTTGCTTCCCCTGCTACTAGGTGACGATGCTGACGTTCTATGTCAACATCTGCGGGGGACCTGCTAAACTTTTGGTTCTGAGTGTAGGGAGCCAAGAGACAGGCTAGAGAGACAAGGTGCAGACAGAACTCGAGGAGGAGTGGGTGACTAAGAACTCAGAACCCCGAGTGCAGTCACGGCCTCCAACTGCAGTGGCTGGGCCCGACGCAGAGGAAATGGTGCACACTTACGCCTGTGTCTTGGGTAACCGCAAAGGCTTGATGAGGGTACCTTGGGGACACAGGAAGCTTACAGGTGTGTTTGCTCGAGACAGCAGAGGAACCAACGCCCACAGCCGGCTGCCTCTCATCTGGGACCTTCCTACCCTCCTTGCCAGGCTCTCGGTCATTCTGCCTCTGCTCCCTGGCCCTCTGCTTCCTCCTGGTCCTCCCCCAACCCGGAGTGGTTCAGGGATTCCCGCGGGGCCAACCAGGTACCCTCTAATGAGTTTAGAACTGCATGCAGAGAGACACAGAGACTAAGAACTTTCTGGATGGAATGGAAAGGTCCGCAAGGCCTTGCAGCTGGAGCCCCAGGGCCAGTGGGCACCTCTCTCCTTCCTGACTCGTGAGTTTTCAGCTCTTTTAAATAAATAAATTCCATAAATGCCCCCAGGATCCTTCCATTAAATGTCCCTTTTGCTCAAAAAGCAGTGGGGTCAAGATAAAATGACGGGTAGCATAATTAAATTCAGAGATGAAGCGTGACAGATCCTGGGAGTGTTTTGCAGAAATTTGGGTCAAAGACTTCTAGCAGGCAGCACAGACAGGAAAACTGGGCTGTTACGCAGTTAGCGTCCACTAAAAACAGGCCAGCTGATGAGAGGCACAGCTATTCCTGGCATTAGGGCCAGACAGGAAATCCCTCCCATGAGCCAAGGTGAGGAGCAGTGTCTCTGTGACACCTCTGAGGTTGACACAGTGGGTGTCCTGACACTGGTGCATGTAAAGCCCCCCACTGCAGCTGACAGCGCCACTTGCAGGCTTGCCAGTTCTTAGGCAGTAGGGAGCCGCGTGTTGTCTGGTACTTTGATCCAAGAATATATTTTCAAGCTTTAGGAAAGTAGATATGGCATGTACTGTATCCATTTGCCCCCGTGGTTGGAACACCATAGGCAACACCCACAGCTTAAAAGATGACAGGCCTGCTTCGGTCCACGATCCAGTCCATGGTCTGCAGACTCCACAGCAGAAGCGGGTCACGCCAGCCAGGACGCAGAGAAAGGGCAGTGCCAGAGAGGACAGAGTGAGGGTCCAGATCGAGACCCTAGCTCACACTTCCACAGCACACCCGGCACACCCAGAAGTGTGCTCTACCAATCCGCAGGGCAGCTTCCCAGCCAACCAAGGTGATACGGCCCAGTTTAGCCACCACAGTCACCTCCACGCCAGGAGGACACCAGCCACAACTGTAAAGCCAAACGGAAAGCACGAAGGGTGACTTGCTCAGAGTGCTGCCACCGCAGCACCCTACCTGGATGCAGAGCTGGCCCCTGGCACTTGTTAGAGACAGGGCTGGGCAGGCTGAAAACTGGGCTCCGTGCTTCAAGGGCAAGAAAATGAACAGCTGAGGGGAACTGGGCTTGCTCTGGTCAGAGTAACATCCTGGGAGCTTCTCTAAAGAAGCCGAGCCTGAAGGACCGGTGCCAGCATTCTGTGCAGTGGGGCCCCCAGAGGAGGGGGCCGGGGCCGGCTTTCAACAGGGCACCAAGCCAAGTCCTGCATGGCCGCAGCATTCCTGTGACACCTGGGAGCTGCCCTGCCTGGTGAGAGCCCTCACCTTGGCTCCACCCAGCCCTCCCAGGTCACAAGGAAACACCCACGCTGCTCACCTCCCACCCAAGGCTGCCACACCCCGACGGGCAGACCAGTCTTCATATCCCTGAAGTGCGTGCCCTTCCCAGAACCTTGCCATGGGATGGTTTCTGGAAACAGGGTCACTTCAGATGTATTTAATGTACTGAAGTAGGGAAGCCCATTAATCTAACACAATCTCCTCAAAAGAAGAGGGGGAGGCACTGCCAGCCCTCTCCCTGTACCTCCAGCAGGCATGGCCCTGCCCGAGCCTGTACCTTGCACTTCTGCCCGGATGGTGACACAACTGCTTTTCCCCAGCAGTCTATGATGCTTTGGCGGATCTGAGGGGTGGATACAGCCTACTCGCTTAGCACTGACACAGGCTTGGTGCCACCTGACAAGAAACTGCCCCCACTGTCCCCATGAGGGTCTCTGCTGCTCCCTCACTTAGAGGGGGCTCACGATGACCTACAACTGGCCCTCTGTGTCTGTGGGATCCATGGATTCAGCCAACCAGAGAGGACCAATTGCTGGTCCTAAACTGTTGTCTGCACAGAGCATGTGCGGCTCTTTCTTTCCTTGTTGTCATTCCCTAAACAACGCCCTTTGAAGACAGTGTTTTAATCATTATTTTAGGCCCCGTAAGCAACCTGGAGATGGTCTGTACGAGAAGAGGTAGACGTTACCTGCACACACTGCACCAGCTTATTCAAGGGGCTTGAGTACTCTCTGATTCTGTTATCAGCAGTGGGTCCTGGGACTGGTCTCCATAGAAACCAAGGACAACTGTATCTGGGATGCAGGCCAGGAACCTGGGCGTGCTCTAGAGCATCACAGCTTTAGCGCTGCAGCATTCTGCTCCCTCCCGGGCTTTGTAGATGGCACTCCCAGCAATGTCCCCCATTCCACCAGGGGCTCTGAGGATCACTCAGCCACCCCAACAATCAACCCCTCAATCGCAGGGCTTTGTGTCTTTACAGCTGGGGTCATGCAGAGGCAGGAGTGCTGTCATACTGGGTGGGGGTGGCACAAGGGGAACTAGAAATGAAGAGGAGAGGAGGAGAAACACTCTCCTTCCCTCCGTACAGCCTGGAAGGAATGAAAGTCTTTTCATGCAGAGGATGGCAGCTCGCTCCACTGGATCAGGACACCAGTGAACACGAAATGACCTAGCCCTTGGGTCCCGCTGCATTCACTGTCTTCCCAAATGCCACTGCTCCAAGTTGGAAGAAAGAACTAGGAACAGCAGACGCCAGAAGGAGGAAGCACGCCCCACGCACCTCCATGGCCTGTGCCTCGCCGAGCATGGTCAGCAGCACTCAGGGGAGGACATTTTTATCTCCGCATCACGAATACTCAAGAACCCAAAGGACTATCCCTCAGGACACGCACTTCCTTCTGTTTCTCCAGCAAATCCATCCCAGCATCCCATCCCCACCATCCAGAGTCCCCCAAAGAGAAGCCAGGACCTGCCAAAAGCAAATACAAAGCCCTCCCCCAAATGCCAAGCCACAAGGATGGAGATGGGGTTGCAGAAGCCAGGCCTACCCTGGTTTCAAGAGAGGGCAGGAGGCCAATGTTTGTCTTTGAATGGGGATACACACACACACACACACACACACACCACGTACCAAGTCACCAGCAGCCACCCAACAGGCACCCAGCAGGTGGCCCTGGCCCCACTGGCCAAGTGGCTCCAGCAAAGGTCCCAGCAGCCTGGCACCCACCTGAAACCATAGCACCAGTGTCTTACTTTTTCTGGAGCGGGAGAAGAACCTGATGCCCCCGGGTGAGGTCGACGGATTCGAGCTGGGCGAAGACTCTTTGGAGGAGGAGCGGAAGATCCCACTGAAACTCATGCGGCGTGGGGAGCGCGGCGGGGACTCCTGGTAGGAGAACGGGAACAGGGTTTTGGGAGAACCTGGGCTGGTCTTGGGTCTCACAGGCGCAGACATGGGGCTGGAGGGCCGGGCCTGAGGGCCTCTGGAGAAGAGCCCTCTGGAGGGACTGCCCGAGCCGAGGGGACTGTCCACCTGCAGAGAAACGAGAGGGCGAGGTCTCAGCACTGAGGCCTGACTTTTGCTCTGTCCTGAGTGCAACACAACCATCCTCTGTCACTGAGCTGCTGGAAAACCCCTGAGCCCTTCCACAGAGTGTCCACAGTGGGGCAAGGTCAGCACCTGCCCTGAGGCCCTGGCCACCTGGCCAAGCTCTCAGGAAGGGCTTCTAGGAAGTGAGAGGAAGGGAGGATGGGTGGGAGAGGCACAGACGCCCACCCCCTTCAGGACTTGAGTTCATCTGACCATCAGGTCTGACCACACGGGAACATGGTTTTTTGCTCCCCAGCTCCCAGGAGGAAGCAAAAAGGCCCATGATCCAGAATAGAGTGGGCCAGGGGCTCCATGCTGAGGGCCCTGCTACAAGAAGAGGATATTTGTCTTTTTCTTGGCTACAGATGGAAACCAGGGCTTCCAGCTTGTAAGGTGAGTGCTCTACTCTTGAGCCCCAACCCCAGCCCCAAGCTGCTGTGTGCAAAAGAAAGCCAGCAGGCCGCAGACCCTAGAGACCTGCTTCCTTGATCGTTTCACACTGTAGTTATGGGTTTAAAAACTGTCAGACCCATAATGATAGCCTGAGGCATGCATCTGGCAACTGCGAGGACTGCTCTGGGTCCTTGCAGGAGGGTGGTGGCCCCAGCCCTTGCTACATGATCCAGACATACTCCTCCAGCTTGTTGCCTCAGTTTCCTCCCTGTGCAGTGAGGACAGTGCATCCTCAGCCTGAAAAAATGCCACCTGGGAGTGTATGTGTGAAAGCTGGTGCGGGTGATTTGCAGTGACTGCGCCACGAGCACTCTGTTACTCGGTCAACTTGCAGTCCTGGAGATGGTCAGAGGCCAGGGACGCCCCAGTTCTGCAGAGGGAAAGGAAAGTAATGATCCTCACGGTCCATTAGGGCAAGAGTGAAACTCCGGAATGCTGCCCTCCAGCGACCACAACTATGCCCCAAAAGGGGCCGGAGAGCCAGACCTTGCGCATACCCTGACTTGGCCTCTCCACCATTAGAGGGCGCCCTGAGCCCTGGGCTTGCTTACTCCTGGAAGGACCAGGTCGGGGTGCCGCTGTCTGGGAGCACCAACCTCCCCTGTGGATTTTGGACCTGACCCTAAAGAACCAGGGCTGCCACACGAGGCGCAGGGCCGGCTCGGCAGCAGCACTTCTCAAGCGCTCTGGAGACAGAAGAGTAAGGCCGTACCCCGCCCTGCCTTGTTGGTGCAGAAGTTCAGCGTTGCTTTTTCTGATCATTTAACAAAAGGGAGGCGAGAGACAGAAAAGGAGAAGTAAAAAGGGAGGGCTGTGGGCACCCAGTTCATGTGCACTGTAGTTCTGACCCTCACAGAAGTGGGCTCTGGGCAGCATGACACTTCCTCTGAGAACCCTGCACAGTCAGCGCCTCCCCGTCTTGCTGGGTGGGCCATAATGTCCCCAGCTATTGATCCCTCACTATCCGGAGTTCCTGCCCCATCTCGCTGGCTGCTTCTGTTCCGCAGAACAGAAGTGGATCTTACTTTTCTGGGCCACTCTCACGACCCCTTTGTAATGCATCCTCCTCTTGCCACCGTCCGTCCAGGGTCCCGCTGCGTTCTTCGCTCAGGACACCAGGAGCTTGGACACGCCTCCCCTGGGATTCTGACTGCCCGGAACCCAGTCCGCTCCCGCCTGCCTGTGGGACCCAAGGAGAGCCCAAGACGAGCTGGGAAGTGTCCTCATGGCCAGCATTAATGACCCTTGGGGCCACAGTCCTGCCCACGGGAGACTGCTGAGACAGGAAAGTGAGCTATGGGTGCCCTTCTGCGTGGCACATGGACGCACTGACGTCACACCTGCGTACCCACATCTGCCCCGGGGACTAAGGCCAGCACTTCCCATGATTTCATTCTGTCCTTGCAGCAAAAGGTCAGCCCAGTTGCCAGCCCTGGCTGGCTAGGGTGGACAGGATCTGAGAACGTCCAAGGGCACATGGGGGTCATTGCCAGGAATGACAAATAGAAGAGGGGGTGACGGCCCCAGGATTAAGGCACAGAGGAGAGAACCCCCCATGGCCCCTCCCTGGGCCAGGGCCAGGACCTTCCATGGTGTCCTAGGCCAGGCAGCTGAGCGGAGGTGGAGGTATGTGGAAGGACCCTGAGGTGTCATCTCAGGGAGGGGACCTTGCTCTGTCCTGTGGACCCCAGCTGCCCTCTGGTACTGTATAGTTGGACACCAGGAGTTCTTGGGGTGGAGCCGCGGGTTGGGAGTAGGGAGCTATGGCAGCTGCAGTGTGTGTCTGGAACACCCAGCCCTAGAGCACCTGGGGGCTCAGATAGCCAGAGGGGGGCCATGGTCATTTGTAGGAAAGTCTATACATAAGGTTGAACAGGTACCTGCTGCGGGCTCTGTGGGCCACAGGAGGCCCAGGGAGCACTTCCTGCCTGGGCCTTGACCCCGCCTTCACTTCCCCACTATAGGAGAAACCGGGCAGGCTGCCTGGATGTCCCACCCTGCATCCAGCAATCTCAGAAGTGGGGATTCCTGCTGGAAAAGACAGCATGGGGAGGAGAGTAGTGAGCTAGAAAGTGGGGGACAGAGGGACGCTGGCACTGCTGGGCACTGCGGGAGCATGGGGCTGCATTCTGGGTCTCCGCCGCCGCCCTGGTAGCTCGAGGAGCTTTGGGAAAGGATCTGACCTACCTTGCGGGAGGGATGCTTTTCCGAGCTGCCCAGGTCTCCGTCGAGGAGCGGCATGGCAAGAGAACTCAGGTCCTGGGGGAGAGACAGAGAGATTCTGATGAAGACAGAAGCCCCAGGGGTTCGTGAGATCCAAAGGGGGCTCACCCACCCCTTCCCAATGCTCCCCCTAAGGACCAGAGTGGAAAGAAGACTGTGGATGGCACGCACGAGAGCGGAGGCCATGGTTAATGTCAGCCAGCCCCTTCAAAAGTGCTGGCCACCCTCCAGACACAGCAGTCGCCACCTCCTGTCATCCAGGAATGGAAAGGACAGGAAGGGAACGGAGGCAGTAGGTGGGGGTGGAGGTGTGCAGTCCCAGCTGGGGACACCCTGGGCAGTGGCTGACAGGCAGGAGGGTCCCAAGGCGGTGTCGTGTCTCCTGGGCAGACAACACCATAGCAGTCAGGAGTGCCAAGTCTCACAGCATCCAGGCGGAAGGGACAGGGACCAAGGCAGTCCGGGACAGGCAACTTAGCACGCACGTGCATGGTCTCAAGCCCCGTCCCAGCCCTGGGCCTGCTGCTCCCAGCCTTGGGAGCCCCTCCACACCGGAGCACCCTCCCTGTTCCTTACCCTTTCCTCTTACTTATTTGAGCATTTCACTGAATACACACAACAGTTCACCACAACATGCCCCCACCACCACGCTCACGCCAAGCGCCCTGCGTCTGAGCCATGCCCGGCCCAAAACATTTTCACAGTACAGTTCCGTGGCCGCCTCAGCCCCACGGCCACCCAGGACCTCGTCACCTTCCCCAGATGACATTCTGCACTAAATCCTAGCCTGGCTGGCACCCTCTGCTTCTCTCTGAGGACTTGGCCATGCTAGGCATGTGGGTGAGTGGGATCTGTGTTTGTCCCGCAAGCAGCTGGTGTGGGCAAGCATAAGGTCCTCAAGGTGCCTCCTTCAACTGGCCCAGAATTTCTCTCCTCCTCCTCCTCCTCTTCTTCCTCCCCCCCTTCCCTGGCACTCTGTTCCTTCTTAATGCCCAAGTGCTTTCCTACTGGACAGGCAGACTACATTTATCAATGCATTCATCAGCTGGCAGGCACTGGGGTTGCTTCTGCCTTCAGCTCTTGTAAATAACGCTATGGACATGGGGGCGTGGATCCGAGGTGTGCCACGCCTGCCACACCAGTCACCTAAAACTCTGACAGTTGGAAGCCTTGGCCCAAGAGCCTCAGCAGGCAGATGGGTATTGAGATCGGGTCTTCGAAGAGGTCCTAGGGTGGGTCCCACTGTGACTTGATGAGGAGAGATCAGGACACATGGGGATGGCTACATGAGGACATGGGGTGGTGCCATCTGCCAGAAAAAGGACAAGGTGCAGGGGACTCTCCCTGCCCACCCCAGAGCTCAGACTTGCAGCCCTCAGGCCTGGTGTGAAGGCCGCCGGACCGGAGCATCTCGTGAGTGCTGCCCCAGCCGGCTGTAGGTCTACAGATAACTCTTCCTGACTTCACTTCTGATTGCTCTGGGCTGTGTACCCAGAAGTGGGGCTGCTGGACATCATCAGGTCATTGTAGGTTGAATTTTCTTGGGGAGTCATTACACCTCTTCCATAGCAGCTCCGCCATCTCCCCTCCCACCCACAGGCCACAAGGGTCCGGGTCTCCTCACATCTCCCTTCCACTTGCTGCTCTCTGTGGGTTGTTTCGGTGGTCGCCTTGGTGGGTATGAGGCAGAATCTCATTATAATATTCATTTGTGCTTTCCTGATGAACAGTGAAGTGGAGCGTCATTTCATGTGCTTACTTCGCAAAAGTCTGTGTAAATCCTTTGCCATTTTTAATGTTTTTAAAAATAATAATTATTATTGCTATTGGTGCTGGGGAATTGAACTCAGGACCTTGCACTTGCCAGGCAGGCACTTCTGCCGCTGAGCTATACACCTGGTCCCTCTTGGCCATTTTTAATCAGCTTAGTTGTTGTCGAGTTGTAGGAATTCTCTGTACACACGGTCTTAACCCCTCAGCAGACAGGTGAGTTGCAAACGTTTCCTCATTCACTGGGCTACCTTTTCACTCCTCTGTGTCTAAGGCAGAGGAGTTTTGGATTCAGTAAATCCGTGTCTGTGTCTGCTTTCGTCGCCTGTGGTGAGGGTGTGGTGGCGAAGGCCTCCCGGCCAAAGCCAGAGCCATGGACTTTTCCCTGGGCTTCTTCTAAGTTATACTTGGCCTCTGATTAATTTTGAGTTGGTCTGTGGGCCTGGTGTGAGGTCAGGGTGCGACTCTATCCCTTCACACGCAGATGCCCGGCGTTCCCAGCACTATTTGCCGCAGAGCCCTCCTTCTCCGCGCTGGATGGCCTCGGCACCCTCGGCTCCTTTGACAGAAGCCACGTGACCGTATAAGCATGGTGGTTTATTTCTGACTCTCTGCTCAGTCCTGCCAGTTTCTTTTTTCCCCCAGTACTACACTATTTTTTATTATTGTAGCTTTCTAGTAAGTCTGAGGTCAGGAAGAGTGAAACCTCCAACTTTTTTTTCTTCTTGTCTAAGAGTTTCTTTTTTTGATACTCAAGGTCCTTTGGAATTCCATAGGAATTTTAGGGTACTTTTTCTTATTTTTGTAAAAACAAAAGAAAACCCAAAATACCTTCATTAGAATTCTTGCACAAATTCTACTTCGCACACAGGTCAACTGGAGCAGCACCAGCCTCTTGATGACACCTTCCGTGAACGTGAGATGCAGTGCCACTCATCTCTTGTCCCCTGCAGCAGAGTGTTCGTGTTCTCTGTGGACTTCGCCTGCGGGGGCTTTGGGTCCAGACTGGCAGCCCTGCTCACCAAGTGCTCTCCCAGGCCAACTCATTATTCCCCAGAACTGTCAGCCTCCCCTGCCTTAATCCATCTATTCATCCTCTGCTTGAAAAGGGTTCCCTTTCCGTCCCTCCTGGGGGTCCAGGAGCTCTGCCTGGCTTTGGTGGGAGCGGCTTCCAGGCCTGCATGCTCGGCCCACTGGTGTCCTTCATTCTGTGGCTCTCAGCCCTGGCTGAGTGTTGGGGTCACCCGGGAGCTTGGGTCCTGCTGCGGGCGAAGGACTAATTGATAAAGGCCCTGCTCCAGCTCCTGTCTGGGAAATTCTCCAGGTCCACACAGAAAGGAGCTGCCCTCTGCCCCTGTGTGCTCCACGCCGGGCGCTATGGATTGGCCCACCTCCACAGCCACGTCTCTGATGGGCTCCACACGCGTCTTTCTTCCAGGGATGGAAACCATCTGTGGTACTGTGTCCACGGACATGCTGTCTGGGTGCCAGCTCAACTCCTAAGACCTCTCAGTCCGAGGCCACTCCTTAGACACCACCCCTCCCTCCCAGGGAGCAGGCCCCGCTGTGCACCACAGCTCTGTTTTCCCACCCCAGCTCCAACAGGGCCTTGGCCCACAATAAAGCATGAGCGACCCTTCTGGCTGCCACTGAACGCTCTAGCTTCCCTTCCTTGGGGCGTGGCTCTTGCTGTTCCTGCTCCCCACCCCCGGGATGCTGATTCACAGGGCAAGCTCCTATATGTCCTGCAAAACCAAATTCAGATATCATCTCTGGTTGATCCCACCTCCAGGCAGAATGAATTTCTCTGTCCTCTGTCCGCAGCACTTTAGACAAGCCCGTATGACAGTGGTACCGCATCATTTCTACCTGCCAGTTTCTTTCTCTAAGTGTAGCAGAGGATTGCTAGCTGTCCAGGTAATAGTTCTAGCTCCAGTTTCTGGCTGGTCACTGTGATGCATAGCTAGTCAGTATGACACACGTTGTAAGAATTAATTTCCAACTGATGGGGCATCCTGCCTCTGTGCTTCCTGCTGGCTTATCCCACAGAAGCCCTCGACCACCAAAGGTCAGGGCTTGATACTTTGGGAACAGCCCTGATCAGTGCTTGTCGATGTAAATCAACCAGTCTGCAAAGCCTAGATGTCGCCTTGGTCCACCCAGGCAAGCTGCCCCTGCTGCAACGGCTGGTGTGGGGGCGGGCTGCAGATCACTGGGAAGTGAGGGGGACCAGAACAGTGCAGTTTTAGCATCCATGTTCTTCTCTGGTTTTCAGTAATCAGTCTCTAGCATCTGCTTAGTGCCACACCTGACAGCCCGTCCACAAAGCCTCACTGCTTCTCACGTGACGGCCCTGGGAAGCACGATGCTTTAGTGCCAGGGCTGCCATGAGTAAGCTGCCAGAGGGCTGCACGGAGCCAAGCTGTGGGCAGGTGCCCCTGCCGGGAGGGAGCTGCAACAGGCCCTACAGCACCCACAGCGAGCTTCGGAAAGTAGCGGGTCAGGATGGCCACAGTGCCATTCCTCGGGGGCGGCAGCCGTGGCATGTTCCTGCCCGGTGGAGCTGCCTGGCTGGAGGCCCTTGGCACCCTTGTGTGGGGGCCAGCTCTGTGGAAGGCCGCCCTGCCCCGCGTGCCATGAGTCTAATCTGGGCTCTCGGCTCCCGGCACTCCCCGAGAGGCACTGCACACCTGGAGGGCCAGTGTGGGAGATCCCTCCCAGGGACTATGGCAGTGGGGCCAGTGGCTCTGGAGTAAGTGTCCTGGCCCCTCCGAGCAGCCAGCCGTCAAGAGGGCCCCCGCGCCTGGAGTCTGCTTCATTTACTGGCTTCTGAAATCAGAACTCCTGCCCAGACGTCCGGCTTCCCTCACGACTGCCAAAGGCGAGGTGTGTGCAGGGCAGCCTCGGTCCTTGGGGTGCAGGCAGCCTGCGACACACGTCGGCGCAGGGTCACGTGCTCTGGGCTGACCGCGAGGGTCTCTGGGGAAACTGAGTTTTTAGGATTTGGACTGATGATAGTTTTTTTTCTCATCTCGGCTGCCAGTGTGCTATTCAGACTGAGGAAGACTCAGACACTTTGGGGCCGCATAGGCCCCAGCTATAATTGCATCGGCAGGTACCCTGGAGGCCAGGGAACTGCGGGTGGCATGCATTGCTGCAGGATCGACTGGGGCAAGTATTGCCCAGGCTGCTTTGGGAAGGTTGGTAGGAGGCGTAAACCTTCTGCCCAGCTGTCAACCTTGACAAACTGGACACTGGTGGGTGAGTGGTCACGAGTACCACCAGACACAAGACTGGAGTTGCTCCCACCCCTGATGTGGGAAGATACAGCCACACAAAGTTCCCGGGACAGGACAGCTTCCGAGGCAGCCTGTCATCATGAAGGCCAAATTCTTCAGCAGAAGGTCTGAGGAGAAGAGGAAGCGTGTGTGTGTGTGTCTGGGGCTGTGTCCTGGGGGATTGAAGCTATGAGACAGAGGGCTCATTAAATGCTAACAAGTTTTTGGGATAAAACAAAACAAAGAAAGATTTGGACTGATGACCTCACCTGCCGGGGAGACACCAGGACCAGAGAGCAGCCCCAGCTCCGAGGCCATTCCCGAGCCCTCAGTGAGGCCATCCTCTCACCGTGGAGCCTGTTCACACAGACAGTTCGTCCCAACCCAAACTACTCAGTAGGCTCTGGAAGCCGTGGGCTTTGGGACCTCATTTCTGTGAACCTGGGAAGGAGGCGCCTCCGTGGGGTAAGAGAGGCAGAGGTTACTGAGTGGCTTTGTCCTACCTTTCCACTTTGCGCAGCTTCTTAAATAAGCTGACTTCAAGAGCAGCCCGCACCACCCTCCTCTTCCCCATCCTTAGAAATTCAGGCAAAGCCACTGGGACGCTGGAGCTCTCCTCCGTCCGACCCCAGTGTGTGATCTGTGGATCGCCCAGGGGTTGCCCCGCAAGCTCTCGCAGCCCGGCTACAACCTCGGCTCCCCCAGTCCACTCCTGATGCCTTGTCTTTCTGTTCTTTGTGGCAACGCTGATGCCACCACCGAACACTCGTCTTCGTTTCAGCACTGCCTTGTACAGTTTGGAGTTTTAAATACAGCATCCCCAAACCTCCTATGCATCCCAGAGGAACTGGCGAGGTCTACGGCCAGACGACCAGGGCAGCCTGGAAGGTCCGGGTCCATTTTGTGCTTAGCCCCGTGTGTGGGTGCCCAGGAAGGGCAGAGCGAGCAGACACACAGCCTGTCTTTCTGTCTGAGGTTCATCTCCTGGAGCTTTGCTGTTGTTGCAGCTGGAAGCCCAGAAGGAGGCCGAGGCCCGAGGAAAGTGCAAATGCAGGGCAAACGGAGCGGCTGCCGGGGCTGTGGTCTCTGTGGCCCCACTGCAAGGCAAGCTCAGGGTTTTAGATCCCTGCTTGATTCCTGCTGGGAAAGGATACACCCCATGCTGCGACTTTCATCCTCCACCCCGCTGTGTGGATTCAGGAATGTGTGTGCCCCCTGGAGCCACCCTGGGCTTGGACCCACGAGTCGGGCTCCCTTCGAGGCACATGGGCGAGCCCTGCGTCCTCCATGTGGCCAAGGACCTGGGGCAGTCAGTTCCCGCTGCACTGTTTACCCGAGTATCCCAGGCTCGTCTGAATGTCGGCTTCCTATCTGCCAAATGACAGGGTTTAGCTGGATAATTTCTGGAGACGGCTCTTAGCTCACTGTCTGTTTTCTGTGTGAGTGGAACATTGGGAGGAGTGAGGGGTATGGAGCATTTTAAAGCTGCATGGTTCAGGACAGAAGCATCTTCTCTCACCTTGGAGCTTGTTCACAGGGACAGTTCATCCCAACCCTAACTGCTGAGTAGGCTCTGGAGGCTGTGGGCTTTGGGACCGCATTTCTGTGAACCTGGGACAGAGGCGCCTCCGTGAGACTTGGGAGAGAGAGTGGTTACCGAGTGGCTGCGTCCTGCCTTGCCACTGTGTATGGCTTCTTAAATTGAAATCCGTGTCTCAGCTGCTGTTTCAGGTGCTCTGCAGACTAGAGTCCTAGCAAGTGCTCAGCAGGATTCCAGAGATGGGGTCCTCATGGTCCCCTCTTGGCTATGGGCACTACTGGTGCTAAACCTCAGCTGTCTTTGTGACTTGCAGGCCACCTCTCAAGGCAGTGGCCTTGGCTAGCCCCTCAGGTGGAAAGCAAGCCTTGTGTGATTCCCCCCAGATCCACCCAATGGGCTGTTCTTGGTATTGATGGGCAGCAGGAGGTGACCAGAGCCATGGTCAACTGCAGCCTTTGAGAAACACTCATGTTACATAACTGTCCTCAGCAAAGAAGGAACAAATCCTGAATCCCCGGAACCTGACGACAGGGTGAGGGTGGGGATCAGGGAGGGACAAGGCCAAGCGAGGGGCAGCCTGAACCGGACTCTCAGAAGTTCCAGGACAATTTACTTTCCACTGAGGACATGGTTTATGACTGCAGGCTCTGAGACTTGTTGATAGAAAAAAGAAAAAAGAAAACTATTTTTCGCCCCATGGCCACCCCCACGGCATGGCACTGCTGCATGCCGGGCCCCATTGTGTCATCACCGGTGTCCCTAGTTCCTCACCCATCCAGCGCCATCAGTGGCTTCTCTAGCTCACCAGCAGCACCAGATGCTAAACTGCCTTCTGACAAACCCTAACCTCACGGAACCCCTAAGCCACTGCGGTCGGGAGAATCCAGTCCTCCCCGGCTCTAGGCTGGCATCTCACACACCCACATACCACTCTTTAGCCTCCCAGAGCCTCTATTTTCTGATCTGTAAACCCGCAGCACAGAGTGGGGGCTGTGACAGCCAGGCAGGCCGGAAGCCTCCTAGGTGGCCCCGAGTGTGTGTCCTCACGCCCCCAGCCAAGATGTCCCAAAGGAGCCCAGACGCGTGCTCTCTCTCACGCTCAACCTCCGGCTCTGGCTGGGTTAAGAGCCTCCAAGCACACAGGCTGTCCTCCCCTGGCATTAGCAGGCTGCCTCTCTTCTCCCAAGAACAAGGCATGGTGATTAATGACTTGCAGGGGACAGATTTGAAAGAGAGCTGCAGGGCATGGCTGCCAGAGCCCGAGCCTGCCCTGAGCTCTGGGAAAGCTGGCTGGGACCAGGGTCACCTCATGTGACGGCTAAAGATGCGGTGCAGAGGGTGGAGCCTCCTCTGACCGGCCCTGTGTTGGTCACACTGTGGGAAGCTGGGGATGCCCCAACCCATGTCCCCGGCCCCGAAGTGGCCTCTTACAGACAGCTCTTCCAGCAGGGCTGACTCCAGGCTCTGCCGCACAGAGGAGTCGTCGCGCATGCTGACCCGGCCTCTTGCCAAGGAGCGCTCAGGTGGGTGCTCCAGGGGTCTGGCACCCAGTCCACCGGGAGAGGTGAGTGGCCACGGACGCCAGGATGCACCGGAGCAGCGTCGGGCTGTGCGGCTCCTGTGCAGCAGCCTCCCCCAGGCCAGCTTCCCACGGGGCACCCCCCCGTCCAGTGCAGAGGACATGTGCTTTGTGCTCTTGTGCCCCCAACACTGGCCGCAGGAAACCGCCTTTCCCCAGCTCCTGGCCACTGCTTTTCAAACTGACCATCCCAGCCCAACCCTGGATCCTAAAATCTATTTAGCGCATTACATGCCTGCCAAGTCAGAACCCAAATAATGCTGCATCTTACTTAAGTGTTTCATGGGACCGTGTCTCAATTATTCACACACATGTGCACATACACAAAGAATATATCTTCTACTTCTTTTTTGTTTTTAAGGTCTAACGATTGAACCTATGGCCTTTTTTTTTTTTTTTTTTTTTTGAGACAGGGTCTCACTAAGTCATTAAGTTGCCAAGGTGAGTCTCAAACTTTCAATCTTCCTGTCACAGCCTCAGAGACAGCTGGGCTTACATGCGTGCACCACCGTGCCCAGGTAGATGCACTACTACTTGCAGCTCGGACTTGTAGTGATCCTCCTGTTTTCCGTCTTTCCCGTGTTGGGATTACAGGCAAGTGCTACCATGCCCAGTCTCTGTGGCCGGCTCAGTGTGCCTAGGAGCGGGGCCAGCGTGGCATGTGGTACGGGGAATGGAACCCCTAAATGGACTACTTCTGACAGCATCGTGGCTGACAAAGTCTAAAGATTTTGCTACAGATGAGCTTTGGGACCGTAAAGGCAGCGTCGAGGGACCAGAGAGCGGCAGACCTGTCCCAAGAGGCCCCACGACCTGCAGGACTGAATGCCATCTGCTTCCATCTCCTGATGCTCTCAGAACCCTATTTGTACTTTGTGCCTACAAAGGGTTCCTGCAGGAAGCCCCACTCACCTCCCTAATCACCATGGGAAGTGGCGAGGATTTCCCTTCCTCCTCTGCTCCTATCCGCCCTCTCTGTTCCCCTCCTGACCTGTGACTCAGGCTCTGCTGCTCTGATCCACCGGGCAGCTTGGCTCCTGCCAGCCCCATGTCCGCAGGCCACCTCCCCACCCAGTGTGGCAGGCATAGCCGCAGGGGCAACTCCTGCGCTCAGATCCTTTGCAGCAGCGACTGTCACATCCGACCCCGCCTGGCCCAGGGCCCCTTCCTTCTGATCTCTACGCCCCGCGCATCAGACAGTTGTCCCGTGTCAGCTTTGGAATCATCTGTGAAATCCTCCTGGTCCCTTATGTTACGGGCAGGATAGCAGATGTCCCAAGAGTGTCCAGTGAGTAGCTCAAAGCCATGTTGGCAGAGTTGGGACCCAGTGAGGGTCCCAGCTGGTCTTACATTTCTAGCTGGGACCTCGTTCCAGCTGCTTTGGACTTAAGTTTCCACAGCATAGGACAACAATGGCTACATCTTATAGAGTGGTGACTCTGTAAGTCACCAGAAGCCAGCTGCATGGAGCACACAGGTGTCAGTCAGAATGGCAACTGGAACACAGCTTCTCATTTAAGTCCTGTTGGCAGCTGTGTATCCAACCTTGGTTCCAAGTCACCCTTCTCTGTCAATTGTCATCTTTGTGTGAGTTTGCTGCCCTGGGAGCCTTTACTTGGTGGTCATGGCCTCAGAACAAGTGGCTGCCCCCACGAACTTCCCAGGAAGCCCAGAATCCATCATGGCCTCCTTCAGATTGGAAGTTAGAGATCACTCTGCACAGGGCATGGGGTCTCCAGGCCACAGTGCAGACAGCCCAGGGGCATGGAGACCAGCAGGTCAGGGAGATGAGGTTACCCAGGCAGCTCTGGGTAACAATGGCACACATGCTGGCCCGATTGAAGCAGTCAGGGGCAGGAGGGCAGGGTGGTGGCATCTGCTGCATGTCACCGTAATGGGGGACTCTGACAGCACACATTTGTCCAAAACCACAGAGCACACAGCACCAAGAGCGAGCCCTAATAGGAACAAGGGCTTTTGTGAACACTGACACCACTTACACCAACCTAGCATGTGCATATGAGACGTGACCAACACCAGAAACTGGAGGGGCTGGGCGAGGACGCGGTGCACTGTCCTTCCTGCTCGGTTGTTCTGCAAACTGCAAATGCTCACCCTCCTCCAAAAGTCTGTTAGTTAAAAAAAACAAAGGCAACGAGTGGGCAGAAGTGGCTCCAGTTCCACCTGCCACCCGGTCACCCCCTCCAGCCCAGCTCGTCCACAGATGGTTGTCACAGCAGGACACAATAGGGTGCCTGTGACCGGTGGGCCCTGCCTGCAGCCCCTCAGAGCTGTCCACGGCCCTTGTTTCACAGGGGGGCCAGGAGACAGAGAGGCTAAGTCATCACATGACCTCAGCCCCAGGTCCTTCCTGAGGGCAGGGGACAGGGACGTTCACACATCAGACCTGGGGTCAGGAAGCCATGGGATCCTGTCCAGGTTCAGCCCTCCGGCAGGCAAGATCAGGGTGGCTGCCTTGGGCAGCCAGGAAGCCAGGGACAAAGGTCTCAGTAGCAGGTTTGACCTCTAGGGCCAGGCCCGGGCAGGAGGCCGAGCAAGGTTCTCCTGCTTTCCCGCCCAGGACAGAGGCCAAGCGCCAGCCGGAGCCCAGCATGTCCGGGGGTGGGGACCATGGGACAGTGCTGCGGCTGAGGAACTCGGTTTCCTGGCGGGAACTTGAGGCTGTAAATCACCCTGCTAATGAATCCAGACAAGGGGTTTGTGAGGGCTTTTGTTTTTTTTTTTCTTTCTGTTTTTTCTTTTTGCTGCCAATAAACCCATTCTGTTCTAGAGGTCTCGGTTACATAAGAAGAAGGAGGGAAATGCTGGGGTGTGACACTGAAGACACCAGACTTGAGGGGTGTCTCAGATCAGCAGCTGCTCCGGTGGGGAGTCAGGTACAAAAAACAGGGGCTTGCTTGCAGCTGTGCTTTGTCACGAGAAAAAAATTCTGCTTCTTGCCTCCTGGGGACTGGGGTAAAAGTCATCTCTTAGGACAGACTGGAGACATGGTTTCTAGGATGTCCTTGGCCTCTCAAGCAGGTGGCTCTGTAAGTGTTTAATGGATGGGTTTGGGAAGCAGCTTCTTTGTCATCCATGCCCTGCTATAGGAGCCACCAGGGGACTCTTCTGGAGCCAAAGGAACCCTGCGGGTGGGCGGGGTGTGCTGGTCCCCAGCAGGGCCAGCACTTCTCTCACTCTTGGTTATTGCTGATGGCTACAATGTGAGTGTGTCCCCCGAAAGTCATGTGCTGGAAATTTAATCCTCAAATTAATATATTAATGGGAGACAGAGGCTGGCCTTCGGAGGACTTAGGATCAGAAGACATGAGAGGGTGGGGACCCCTCAGTGGCCGTGATGGCTTCTTACAAGGAAGAGGACAGCGCTGAGCGTGCACACTGCCGTCTTATCACCGGATGTCCCACATGTCCAGACGGGACACGGCCCTTGCCAGATGCTAAGCGTGTGCCCTCAGCGTCCCAGCCCCTAGCCTGTGGCCCCACAGGCCTGTGCTCTTTACCACCCAGGCTTGAACGTGTCATTACTGCAACAGAAGGGGTTAGGCCCCAGCATGTCCCAACACCACACACGCCTGCCTGTGTGACAGGGTCCTGGGGACCTTCCCCTCCACTCTGCACCAAGGGGCTCCACACACCAGGGCCTTGTGCCAGCATGGGTGGAATCTGTCCGACACCTGCGGGAGGCTCACAGTTCCCAAAGACCCATTTTCAAGCTGATTGGGGAGCTCTAGGGAGAAGGAAGGGAGGGTCCCTGGCAGAGAAGAGGGAGCTGCCTGGGCTGCCCCAGTGTCACCTGGTCCCCTCTGGGTTTGCACACAGCCCTGTGGTCATAACTTAAAGCGCAGGATTGAACGATCACAGTGGGTCAGCTCTCCCTCCACTGTGTGCCCTGCCTGGAGGAAGGGGTGACACTAAACAGGGACTTTGTCAGCTGAAATCAGAGGTTACCCACGGCTGCAGGAGGGCCACGCACCTTGCCTGGCACTAATGCACCCAGGACGCAGCCCTGGGCCCAGCCTCTCCCTTCTCCTCTGCTACTCTTCTGTGGCAGCCAATTTTCCCGTGCCCTGGGTTGGGACCCGCTGAGGCCCCATTATTCTCGCAGTGCCAGCTCAGGTTTGCTATATAAAGGTGATGGGAAGCCCAGAGTCCCTTATATAGTCACTGCAACCAAGTCTGTTCTGCATAGAAACCTAAGGTGGCGTCTTCCACACTGCGGTTCAAGGACATGCTGTCAAGGTCATCAAGGGTTTTCTCCTTTCATTTATTTTGTTGGAGACGGGGTCTTGGTGTGCAGTCCAGGCTAGACTTGAACTCACTATGTAGCTTAGTCTGGCCTTGAATTTGTGACAATTGTCCTGTCTCAGCTTCCAGAGTACCACACCTTACTAAATGTGAGTGCCACCTTGTCCTTCTTGTTTCCTTTAAAAAAGGCCCTATGAGCCATGCATCGTGGTGCGTACCCGTAATCCCAAGCACTTGGCAGGCGAGGCCCGAGGAGCACAAATTCAAGCTCAGTCTGGGCAACTCTGTGACTTAGAAAGACCCTGCCTCAAACTTAAATAGTAGTCATAGTAATAGTAATAAAGCCTCTAGGGAAGAACAAAAATAAAATAAGACACAGAGAGTCGCTGGCCCCCACCATCACCTGAGCTGAACAGACCTTGTTCTTTTGGCCATGTACAACCTACTCATCCTTCCAGAGCTGTCATTTGTCTGTCTGTCTGTCTGTCTGTCTGTCTGTCTGTCTGTCTGTCTATCTATCTATCTATCCATCTATCTATCTATCTAGAGACATCTGTCTGTCTATCTATCATCTATCCATCTATTGATAGCATCTTGCCATGTAGTTCAGGCCAGTCTAGAACTCACTCGGTAGCCAAGGCTGGTCTTCTTCCTGCCTCAGTTTCCCCAGTGCTGGGATTACAGGTGTGCGCCACCACATCAGGGTCCAGAGTTGTTTTTACTCCTGCAATTTTACACTAACTTTTCTAAAAAAACCCAGGTAGGAATGACCTTCACCCTGCTGCATTTCAGTACCTGAGACTTTTAGATCATTCACCCAACCTGTAGCCCGCTGGTAATGAGGATAAAGTCTACCCCTGAACATATTATGACTCCACCGAGGCGAGGGCACTGTTGTCCAACTCCTTTGTAAGAAAGAAGCACATAGGAGGCGAGAAGCCAGAACCCAAGGATACAGCCTTGGACGGCAGTCCTCTGGCCCTGGACCCCTTGCCACAACATCCCCGAAGGACCCACATTTAGTTGCTTATCTTGCCAGGGCGTCCTTTTGCACATGCAAATCAAGCACATTGGCCCAAGGCTCACACACTCTGCCCTCTGTGTTATCACCTTCCATGTCCAGGAATTCTTCCTTTATCAGCACAAGAGATTTCTGGTCTGGGGCACTGTATTTGCACTGAACACCCCAGCATAACCAGCTGCCCTGGGGTGATGCAGGCTGTCGTGGCTTAGGTGCAGAAGCCCCCCCAAAGTCTCACGTGTCTGGGGGGCGACTGGATCGTGAGGACGCTCTGGTCATCAGCGGATCCACTCATTGATGAACTCAGTGTGGCTGCCTGTGCGGTTAGGAGGTGGCCCTGGTGGGCGGCTGTCACTAGGGGTGACCTTGCCCCCACTCCTCTTTCTCTCTCTGCTTCCTGGCTGCCCCCCGACGAACAGCTGTCCTCTGCCAGGCCCCTCACCACGCCACATCTGCTTGGGCCAAACCCTCTGGACCAACACCCCTGAAACTGTGAACCAAGATAAACCTCTTTTCTTTAAGTTCTAGGGCTCTGTCCCAGCCCCTAACACTCAGCATGACTTCAGTTTTGGGCCATTGTAGGTAATGAACGCTGCAGTGAAAGCTGCCCCGACACCCCAGTTCCAGGATGTGTTCCCAGGTGGCTACTGCCCCGAGGGCAGCCTGTCTACGATTTCAGGTAGTTACTGCCCAGGCCTCCTTCAGGGTCGGGCCAGTTCGCTTTCCTTACCACGGTAAAGGGCAGGGGCTATTTCCCTAATGCCTTCCCAACAGATTACAGAGTCAGACTTCTGGATTTTTGCAGGACTGGTGTCATGGTTTGGACTAAACCAGTTCCCAAAAGTCTCCTGTGTTTAGAAATGGGGCTTTTTAAAGGTGGCTGGTTCTTGGGGTGCCACACTCACCAGTGGGTTGATCTACTGATGCATCCATAGCTGAACATGCTACTTGGACGTGGGGCCTGGCTGGAACAGGAAGGTCTGGGGGAGCTGTCTGACCTGGAAGAGCGCATCTATGTCCCCAGATCCTGTCCTTTCCTGGTCCCTGCTGTCACAACTTTCTACCACACTATTTCTGTCCTAGAGCCAGTTGGTCATGGATCGAACCCTTTGAAATCATGAGCCAGAATAACCCTCGCCTCCTTTCGGTCACAGGTGTCAGGTATTTTATCCCAGCAACACTAACATTACTGGTAAGAAGTGGCCTCCATGTGACCCAAATTTGCATCTGTTTGATGTCATCTTAAGAGTCTTGTTATGCCACAGAGCATCTCAAAAGGCAGAATCTCACGGGACAGTGTTTCTGAAACTCCAGGGAACGCGTGGCTTGTGAAATTAACTCAAGCCAAACAGCTGTTTTTAATAAACAGAACAGGACCCATGTCAGAGCTTGTTTAGTGAGCGTGTATGCTCCTCTGGGTCATGATGGCTCCTCGTGACGCTCAGAGTCCAAGCTGAAAAGTTTCCCAATGGAGCAATAAAAGTAAGTTGTCATATTGGTCAGGAGTACTAGGTTGCCATGGAGATACACCACTAAGGCCTTCTCCTCCCACATGCACTGCTGTCTCCCGTTGAGAGGCTGAGCCTCTGCACCAGCCCGCGGGCCGGCCTGTTGGGACCCACAGGAATGCAGCAGGAAACAGCGTCCCTTGATGTCCAAGGCTAGGTGTGAAGGAGCCTTGCGGGTCCCCACGTCACGCTCACAATCTTACCTTCCTGAGACCACGTTACAAGAAAGCCCAAGCTAGCCACGGGAGGAGGCTGCCCGAGGCAGGAGGGGCCGCACAGCCAGTCGGGGCCGGGACCCAGGAAGGAAGGCGCCTGTACGTGCTCTGGTGGCAGCCACCGTCTGAGAACAATCATCTGGGGTGCGGCCCCTGTGACAACCACTCAGCTGAGCCAGGTGACCCGTCAGCACGAGAGAGAACCCGAATTATGTTTCCCATTTGGGGGTGGTTTGGTAGACAGCAGGTGGGAATCAGGATGCAAGGCCGCGCTGGGGATGAGACTTAACCCCCTCTGCTTCCTAGTCTCTAAAAGGAGAACTGCAGGAGCTCCATTCTGGAAACAAGTTAGTACGTAGCAGTCTCTGAACAGAAAGGTACCTGAGTTAAAATATAAAGAATTACTGTGACAGGTGGGAATCGTTTTTTTAAAAACGCCAGTTATGACCTTAAAATGCTTGCCTGGCTGTAGGGACAGGATGTTATTGTCACTGGGCCCAGAGGCCTGGACGATGGGCTCTAGAGGCAGATTCAGCCGGAAATATACGCTGCTTTCCTCCATCAAAGCCACACTTTTCCAGACCTATTTCTTACATCATCTGAGGTGGCTTGATAGAAGATGAGCGCAGAGACGCGCTGCCTGCCCGAGGCTGGGGTCCGGGGACGCACTTTCCCACAGGCAGCGCCTTACTTGATCAGAACATAAATTCGGGGAGGATCCTGGAATTCATAGGAGGAAGGCCATGGGGTTGAGTTCAGAGAGGGAGAAGGGAGGCACACAAGGAGGCTTGGTGACCAAGTTGGGGACCAAGGTGTCCCTGTAACCCAATAAGCCCTTTGGTGAGCTCTTAAATCCCTCAAGTGCTGATCTTATTTACTGCAGAATGAAAGAAAGAAGAGGGGGTGGGAAGGAGGGAAAGAAGGAAGGAAGGGAGGAAGAGAAGGAGGGAGGGAGGAAGGAAGAAAAAAAGGGATGGAGGGAGGGAGGCATCAAGGAAGGAGAGAAGAAGGGAGGAGGGAAAGGGGGGAAGGAAGGGAGGAAGAGAAGG
>PVKA01004195.1:0-101511 GCA_004027165.1 Ctenomys sociabilis | reverse complement strand
CCTCCCTGTCTTCTACCACACCTTAATAAGAGGAAATGGTTTATTTGGCTCATGGTTTTAGAAGGCTTTCTTCATGGTCAGCTGGCTCTGGGGCAGGAAGATCATGATCAAGGGCTTTGTGGGGCAAAGCTGCTCATTTTATGGCTGTAGAAGTGGAGTGTGGCAAGACCATGAGACTTATTTGTTCTGGTCAAGGGTGCCAAGCTCATGCCAGTTGCAGAGGCACATGCCTGCCTATAATCGCAGCTGCTTGGGAGATGGAGGCAGGAGGATTGTAGTTTGAGCCCAGCTTTGAGAAATTTAGGAAGAAAAACCAGTGGAAAATAATGAAAACATATTAGTAAAAGAAAACTCAATCAAACAGGGTTGTAGTCCCAGTCACTTTGTCCATCCTTTGTTACACACATTGTAATACACAGTAAAAGGAAAGTAAATAAACATAAGTAAGCATACTGCACACTTTTTGGGCTGAGGAAGGAGCTCAGTGGTAGAACACAGTCTAGTTTGCTCACTGCACTGGGTCCAATCTCCAGTACTGGCAGGAAATAAGAAAAAAGGCAGTTAACCTCGTTTCAAATCTTGGCTGTCCTAGCCACATGACTATGGTCAAGATACTCAAAGTTTCATAATCTCTGTTTCTTCATTAGACAGCTGATGGTAGTAATACTGTTTTCTCTACAGAAGATTGCTTGTGGAATACATGAGGGAATGGTATTAAAACCTTCCTATGAGCTGCAACTAACTGAAGGTAAGAAAGAAGGTAAACCAAAGAGCCTGCTGTCTCTGCAGGTGTTCAGCAGCAGAAACATACCAGAGGTGGGAGCCTCAGGCTGGCACCTGTAATCCCAGCTCTTGGGAGGCCGTAAATAGGTGAATCACTATCTAGTAGTGTTCTAGTCTGAACACCCTGTAGACCCTTCCCTAAAACAAACAAACAAAAACAAAACAAAAGAAAGACAAAAACAGAAAACGGAACATAAAACTTTGACCAAGAAAATAAAATGAAGAAGGGTAACATTGTACATGATTGGCATGGCATATCCAAAAGTAGACTGTGTGGTTAGATGAATCAAGTTGCAATGAGAAGTAATATGAGAAAGGCAGAGGAAAGATCAGCTGTAGAGGCTTGCAAAAGGTAAAGCAGAGGGGTTTGGTCCCTGTGGTATGAAATTAGGAGACACCTCTTTGAGCATGCACTGCAGTAGGAAGACTCATCTGAGAAGGTAGGACACTTAAAGCATGGGGCCAGGTGATCAGAGCCTTCAGAGAGCTTTGGTAAGATTCCCGAAGAGACTAGAAGTGTCCAGGGGCTGGAAATTATTAGTGAGAACTGGAGAAATGTGCGAGGCATCATAAAAGTGCTATCAACAGGGTCTTGATGCATACGTGTCACTTACATGAGAGACTCACAAGAGTGTCTCCTGGGTTTTGATGTACAATGCCTCGGAATGTTGAGTGTCATTCTCAAATGTAGAGCACAAGGAGATGTTACATTTTCGTATGTTCACTTCAAATGGCCCATGTGTTATCCAAGTGTGCCTATGAGAGATTTGGAAATGTGAAAGATTTGGTGAGAACAGCATTTGACTCATTCTCTTTGACAGAATAGTTGAGTTGGAGCATGAAGGCTGCTTCAGAGAAACCACAGAGATTGAAACTTTAGAATCTGTAAGAGAAGAAGATCTTCAGCGATCAGAATGAGGAGTGCAGAATAGTTGAGGAGAGAATATTAAAAAGGAGACACTACAGTCAATAGCGTGAAGGGTTTTCTGTGAGATTAAGGTTGGCCATCTTTAGAAATGAGATTTTGGCTGAGAAGCTAGGACCTATGTCCAAGTATACAGAGTTAGAGAGCCAGTATATTTTTTAAAAGTGATAAATGCTTTGATCAACTTTTGCTCTGAAAATTAGCAGAATTTGTTGGAAACATGAAGTATTGTTTTTATTTGAAAGACAAATCATTAGGTTATAATAAAAAAGGGTGTTAGACCTTTAACATTATGAACTGTATAGAACAATGATTAAATTTTGATTTTAATAACAGGACAGGCTAGGCAAAGGACATAAGATGGTTGTTTAATTAATTAATTAATTAATTAAAAGACAGGGTCTCACATGTAGCTCAGGTCAGCTTTGAACTCACCATGTAGCCCAAGCTGGCCTCAAACTCATGAGGATCCCTCTACCTCATTAATATATGCTGGGGTTACAGGTGTGCACTTGGCTTATACTTAAAACAGTTTTGAAATTGATCTTGTGCAACACTATAAAAACATTGAGGGCTTTTTACCAAATAGAACTAAATAAACACCTATTGATCAACTGAAACAATTCAAAGTGGCATTGTCAGTTTTCAGAAGTAACTTGTTCTGATAATGAAAAATAGCGAAGCTTTGTTACTAAGACACATGATATATCTTGCTTTTGGAAACATGGGATGTTGACTTCAATTATGGCTGTTAGCATAAACAATTAGACCGTCTTTGGATGTAAGCCCTGTGTAAATATGGCAAGTTGGCCTGTAGTAACTTTTCCTTTTTCTCATTGCCATCATCAATGGTACTGTTTTTAAATTAATATTGATAAAATATTTATTGAGGAGATGCTGATGTTAGGCACTGTGGGTTCTGGGAGTATTACAATGAATGATACACTGCTTATCCATATGATGTACGCAGTTTTTCTTTTTTTTTGTGGGGGGGGTCAGATGTTAGTAGATAAATAAAAATTTAGCCATGGTAGGTTATGAACAATAGGCTCCAAGAACAGGTAGAGGGGAAGGAGTAAGAGGAAGAAAACCCTTTATTTCTTTAGCTGAGTTAGATGTTTTCAGATGGCAAGTAAAATGATTCACAAGTGAAAGATTGGAAAATTTTGTTTCTTTATTTTCTATCAATTTTGATACTACTTTTCTGTTGTAAGACAAAAATTCCTTCAATTAGGCATATAAGTATGGCGACATTCAAAGTTACTTATGTAGTTAGAAATGATGACTCTCATATCCCATAAAAACTACAGTAATTACAGGCTGAGGAGACAGCTCAGCAGTCTAAGTGCCTGCCCTGCAAGCACAAGAACCTGGGTTCTATCTCCAGTACTGCATGCCATGATGGGCCTGGAACCCAGGGTGCACTGTGCCAGCTACT
Organism: Ctenomys sociabilis; assembly: GCA_004027165.1. Lineage (NCBI taxonomy): Eukaryota > Metazoa > Chordata > Mammalia > Rodentia > Ctenomyidae > Ctenomys > Ctenomys sociabilis. Next base: position 98,365 of record PVKA01004195.1, on the reverse strand, counting down.
GAAACTGGGCATGTTGGTGCACATCTGTAATCCCAGTGCTGGGGAGGCTGAGATAGGAGAATCACTACAAATCTAAACCGTGTAGCAAGACCCTGCATCCAGTAATTAATTAATTAAAAAACTGCAATTGTGTTCTTTTTTTTACTGTGCTCATAAGGGTGAAATTGATATTCACAGGCTAGTATTTCACATTTCCATTTGTATTTCCCAATAGAGGAATATATGGAATGGATGTCAGTCCAACCATCCATCCATCCATCCATCCATCCATCCATCCATCCATCCATCCATCCATCCATCCATCCATCTATCTAATCAAACAAATGGATTATATACATGTTTTGCGTTCTCTTAAAACCTGAGCTATGATTTTATAACTCTTAGTACAGACTTTATTTGGTTTGAAATACACATCTAATATGTATGATTGACAGAAAAGTTATTTGGAATAAACAGGGCTCAGGATATACATCCTCAAATTGAAAGTAACTGACAGTAATACTTAGAAATATGCTAGGATACAGATGTGTCATATCTCATTCAATAAGATTTTTAGACCTATCCTATTCTTTTAAAACTCTTTCAATATATATGCTAATATGACTCTTGTATAGTAAATAGTTTATCATAGTTTGGAAAAGAAAGTTGTGTTATTACATTTGTTTCTTACTTTTTTTTGCAATAATCTTTTTGGTTTCTTGTACTGAATACTTAACTGATACACAGTGTAATAATTGTGTTTATGCTCTTATTATTTGGTTATGTTAGTTTGTTTTATTTTTTCATACAAAAGAGGCACACGAGGAGGTGATGGTGCTCATTGCCAAATGATTTTTTCTTTATAAAAGGATTCACCCAGGGTTCCTCTAATTAGGTAGTTTACTTGGGTAGTTCAACCAGTGCATTTAAATGTTAGTTTCCAGACCATTAGCTCGTTGACAGAAGGCTGCAGAGGCAGAGAGCTTATTAGACCAGAGGGTGAGGAATAAGCCTCTAGATTTTATTGTTCCTAGTGGAGCTAAAGAGAAGATGACTGCTTCTTTTTGATTCAATGTCAATTGGCTGGAAAATGCCGTTTTCTTTTCATATCATGTGTGAGTGCTGTGTGTATAGTACGCAGTAAGGAGTTCATTGTCAGTTTCATTAGTGAAAAAAGGCACCCAGTACAGACTTAGATGTATTAAAAGGGTCATCTTAGAGGCAGTGCTGGTTTCTGTGATTCATATAAATAATGCCTCAGGAATCCATTTTTGAATCTGGATAAATTATAAGTGGTTTTGAATGAGAAGCTAAATTAAATGAGAGCATATGAGACAATTGATTATCATAGAAATTGTTAACAAATATAAAACCATCCAGGTTAGAGACAGCATAAAGTAAAACAAAGAAAGAATATTAGTGTATTAGTATATGAGAGGATGGATTCATTCTCTAGACATAGATTAAAGTTGAGATTTAGGCCAGAAAGACAGAATCTGCACTGAAGAGGTACATGAAATTATAGGTAAGAGAAATGAGTGGAAAAATTTTTTAAAACGTTTTTTTAATGTATTTAGTAAAGGGCCTGCAGGGTCTCACTACACAGATTGGACTCATAGTGATCCTCCTATTTTCAGCCTCCCACGTGCTGGGATTACAGGTATGTGCCACCATGCTCAGTCTCAATTTTTAAAAACTTAGTAGACATTTAAAAATAAAATTATCCAATTCATATTTGTAGCTACCTGAAAATTATTACCTTTCTTAATTTATAATGTACTTCATATTTTTAAAGTTCTATTTGAGAAAAATTTAAAATCTTATTTAATGATCATTTGGATTGTTTTTAATTGGATGCAAAATTTGACATTTCTAGATTCAGTTCTGAAGTCTTGTTTGTCCCTGCTTCTCCAGGGAGTAAAAAGCAATAGAAAATATTAATAGAAGCTTAGCCAAAGTTTCATTATAATTACTGATACTTCCCAGTAGAAGTTATTAACTAAATTATCTAAAAACAACATGAACTTTTTGAAAGTATTTCAGAAAAAGAAAGCATATGGTAATATTGCTAGTGTACATAAGCTTTTAGAAGAGCTTTCTAAAATTGTGTTGTGCTTGCATTTCTGCCGTTCTAGTGAAAGGAGCAGTTAATGCTTAATTTTTGTCCTTTTAATTTCTTATACCTTTTTAAAAACCAATTTTGCGTGTTTATATCTGGTCATCTGTACAAGTAATTTGAAGATAACATTAGGTAATACAACAAATGTAAAATTCCTATTATACTTAGTGAAATTTTGTTAGCATTTCTAATTTTTTGTTTTTTAACCATTTTGTACTCTTTTTAAAAAATAAAAAAATACAAGATAGTGTAATTTATTCCTGAACATACCTAGATAATATGTTAATTTTAATAAAATACTTATTTGCTTAGGGCTTTGTAGTTTCAAAAGCCCTTTTATGTTTAAAATCATAATCTTTAAAAATAACCTCGTAGCGAGGGTACTGTTGGTCTCATTTTATAGATAGGAAACCTGAACTGAAACAGAAATAATTAATCATCAGACTTTAAAAACTCCTTCAGTGCTGTTGTTCCTTCATTTATTTCGCTGACGATTATGGGTTGGCTTTTCCATGCTAGAAGGCCCCCTATTGGTTTAGAGGTAAATCTTGTACTTAGATTTTTAAATATGTAGTTCAGTATGCTTCTTCTACTCTTTCTGCATCTCAAGTGAAGTCCTGAGTTATAATTCAGTCTTACAAAAATCTTTTTTACAAGGCTCAAATTGAAATTAGTGTTTTCTTTGTAATGGATATATTTTTCTTCTCTGCTAACATTTTTATGTATATTAGCCCTCCTTTGTCATTTCACCTGCTGCAATTTGAATTGGCTGCAGTCATCTGAAGTTTGAAAATATTAAATGGAAAATTGCAAAGGTAAACAATCTGCAAGTTAAACAGTGATTTCAGTACCTTGTGAAATCTTAATCTAGCCTACCCCATCCCTCTGTGTGATGAATCATCCCACTGCCAAGTATCCACAGTATATATGCTACCTGCCCATTAGTCATTTGAGAGCGATTATGATGCACACAGTTACTGTGGCTGTTTCCTAGTGCATGTCTTCACGTACCTGGTACTTCTTAATGATGGCCCCAAGCACAAGAGGGGAGATGCTGGCCCCTTGAGTATGCCAGAGATAAGCTGTGAAGTGCTACCTTTAAGTGAAAAGGTGAAAGTTTATCATGAATATGTATATGTGGACAAAAACAGAGTATATAGAATTGGTATTCTCTGGAGTTTGAGGCATTCAGCGGGAATTTTATATCATATCTTGAAGATATGGTGAGATTACTGTATAGATACTTTGCAGCCTGCCGATGATGATGAGTTATCAGTTAGTCATTTTGCAACAGTGTTTCCCTATGCAGTTCAGGCTGTGCCTGAACTCACGATGTAGCCCATGCTGGCTGCAAACTCTCAGTGGTCCTCCCTACCTCTGTCTCTTTAGGGATGGGGTTGCAGGTCTGTACTACCATGCCCAGCTCATCTTTGTTTAAAATATAAATTTATAGTGATCAGAACTTTTGCCCGTACTATTGCAAATTACAGTTGAATTCTTAGATACTTCTTAGAAAATTTTAAGTATGAAGATCTAATATATGATCTCTTTTTTAAGAATCAAAAGCAAATTTATAATTTTTCTCCACTTGAAATTAGCCAACATCTTTCACAATGTCTGCTTACTCTATTGAGTTCTTCACTGATTTTTTTTTTTTTTTTTTTGTGATAAAGCAGAGACCTAACTTTCTGAGTGAAACAAAGTAAGATTCAAAAGTCTACTTTAAAATCTGTAAAATTACTGTTTAGTAATAATACATAAAAACATTCTTATGACTAATGACCAATAATTTTATTGGTTAGGAGGAACAAGATTTTAGATTCAGGTCAATAAGTTTTGAGTGTCCACTAATTTCATGCTTGGCATTTTCTAAGATGAAAAAATGAACAAAATGCAGTTCTTGCTTTTCCTACGGGAAGAGACACTATATATAAGCTATATTGCTAGGGGAATAAAGTCTTTCAGCACTTGCCTGAGAGGAAGAAGAGCTGATCCTCTGGGGGCAGACTTGATCAATCAAACAAGAAAAATGACACAAGACCTCATTTGAAAGAATGAGAAGTTTTCTCTAGGGAAAAGATTTTGAGATGGTGTCGCAGAACTAAAAAAATTACAGAAACATATAGAATATAAATATGTTCTTAAATAGATAATATTACTTTAAAACATTCTCCTAGGGCTGGGGAGATAGTTTGGTAGGCTGTGTGCCTGCCTGGCAAGTGCAAGGACCTAGGTCCCATCCCCAGGGCCATGTGGGGCCAGCTTGAAACCCGGTATGGTGGCGCATGACTGTAATCCCAATGCTGGGAGGCTGAGACAAGAGAATCACTGAGTCTGAGCTGGGTAGCAAGACTCTAACAAATACATAAAAGATAAACAAGCAAACGAACGAACATTTTCCTAAATACCTGATTATTCTTCTATAGTTTATTTATTTATTTTTTTTTGAGAGGTGGATAGGATTGAACTTGGGGCCTTGCACTTGCCATGTAGGTGCTATAGCCTCAGCCCTTTTTGCTATTTTGAACTTAAGTTCCCTCTTGTTTGCTTAGAACAACAGTTGAAGGCAGGACTGTGCTTTCTATATCCTATCATTGTCAGTTGCCTGGAGCCCAGTGGTTTTGGAAGAGATTGCGAGAGGGAATTGGGAGTTTGGGAGTCTTTTTTTTTTTTTTTTTTCCAGAACCGGGGATTGAACTCTGCCCTTGTGCTTGCCAGGGAAGTGCTTATTCTACTGAACCATCTCATGGGCCCCCTGGGAATTGGGATTCATGCCAGTGTAACTAACATGAGAAGCCATCCTTTCTTACTCTTTTTCTGGTTTTGTCTTAGAGACGATATTGGAGTACCACAGTGGACATATTCAGTATTTTATCAGACAGTTAAGGTATGGGGTTTTCTAATTTGAGTGTTGTCCCATGCTGGTTTTCCTGTGTATCACCATAGTCTCTTTTGGAGAAATGGAAATGTGGAGAATATATGTGTAGTTTTTTTTTTTTTGTTTGTTTGTTTGTTTTTTAAAGATTTAAGTGCTTTGGTCTCATGTGATTTTTATTTCTATTAATTTTATTGAGAAAAAAATTGCAAGGAGACAGCTTCAAAACAGGTTGGTAGGAGAGTTACAACAATGAATACATTGCATATTGTTATCTTCATAGAGTTATTCATAGTACAAGTTGCAGACATGATATCCTGTCCAAACACTATTATTACAAATCTTTCTTCTTATTGAATTAAGAGAAAGTAGCTATATCTATCCTAGTTTGAATATACAGATACAACATGGTCCTTCATTTATATCCCCCCCTTTTTTTGTTTAGTTTTGTCAGAGATGGGTTTTCCATTGCCATCCAAATACTGTAGGTGCATGAATTCAGCACAATATTCCAATATAGTCCAATATTCCACAATAGTAGTGGGTTATCCACAGGACTGGCAATGTCCAAATCTGATGACTTGAGCCTTCCACAGCTCAGCATATTAACATGGCTTCACTTTTCATACCTCATTTCTACACTTTTCTGCTGGATGGTTAAGACTAGGATAAAGCAAGACCTATATAACAGGAAATGTAACTTTTGTATCTGACAAGGTCAGTCAAGTCCCCTTCCCATGTAATTTACTTTTGTTTTACATGTGGAGAAAGGTTATTGAGAAACAAAATCTATACATACCTAATGACAGAAAAACTGAATTATGAACAGTTTCTTTTATATACCATTTTCTTTAAACATGCTAAAAGTGGATTTTTTTTAAATATTAAATTTTTATTTTCTTTATTAAAGAAAATTAAATCTTTATTTTCTTTAAAGGAATGACATTTTAATTTGGCCTTTATGTTAACAGCAGTGGGCTTGCGAGTTCTACATTTCAGGCTGTTTTAGTTGTAAACATGGAAACTGATTATCATTTACTTTAGTAGAATTACTAGAAGATCAAAGGACCATTTCACACTTCTAGTGTTGATGCCAAAATTGAGTTTCTGGGATCTTCTTTAAGGAATGTGAAGTTTTATGTTTTCTGGTAGTAAGGTTTTATGAAAAGAAATTCCTGTTTTTCATTTGTTTTATGCAAGAAGTATTTATCACCTATTGTCTGTTAGGTGTGTTTCTGGACATTGTTTGTGGAAGGATATATCTTGTCCTTAGTAAACATTTTATACTTATGAGTTAAGCATTTATTTATTTATTTTGAGGAACCAGGGATTGAACTCAGGCCCTTGCCCTTGCCAGGGAAGCGCTTATTCCACTGAACCATCTCCCCACCCCCATGAGTTAAGCTTTTTCAGTTTTTTATAGTTCATGAATTATATGAATTGGGTTGCTTATCATACATAGTTCTTAAGGTATTACTATATAATCACAGTTGTCACAAACAAATAGTGAGAAAGTCAACATAAAAATTTTTTTTATAAGAAATGTCCTAGAAGAATAGGGTAGCTTAAAACTTTACTATTGTCAAACTAAACATCTCCAATTACTTGCAAATTACTTTAGAAAGTCACATTATTGTTTGTTTTTTTAGTGCTGGGAGTTGAAGGCAGGGGCTTTGTCCTCAGGCAGCAGCCCAGCCCTTTTTCTCTTTGTCTTTTGAGGTAGAGTCTTGCTGAGTTACTAAATTGCCAGGGCCAGGCAGTAACTGATTCTCTTTTCTGCCTCAGCCTCTCACAGTTCTGGGATTGTAATTATGTGTCAGCATGCACAGCTTCAAAATACTGTTGGGATTATAAGAATTTAGAATTACATGATACAGAACTTATGTACATTTTCCCCCTGTAGTGTCTGCTGCATGTCGCTTACCAAAAAGGTGCTGAAGTAAAGTCAGCTGTTGTCATTGGCTTGGACTAAGTATCACGTGGTGTTTATTTAAAAGCTTCTCTCTGTAATAGAGATTGTATGGAGAAAATGGATTCATGACTCTTTTAATTCCTTTAAAAAGTCATATATACAAGGTAAGGAATTTATTTTAAAGTAGTAGCCAAAATGGAAATCTCTATTCAGTACAACTTAGCCATTTAATGGAACATGTCAACAGACTTAACCAAGTCTTTTGCATGGAAGAGGTATTTGGGGTGACATTAAATCAATTTAAAATGTAGATAGAACTGAAACCAAATGGAGTTTTAATAACAATCTGTCGGACATTTTCTGTATCATGTGGAATAACGATGTCAAAGACAGTTAAGAAAATGTGGAGGCCGCCTTTTGTAAGTGCTGAAAAAGCCTGTCTCTCGTTTTATTGAAATCAATGGATCAAATGAGATTGGGTTGTTATTTCCAGCTGACTTGGTCTGTCTCTATCTTTTCCTCTCCCATTTCTTTTCCTTCTTTCTTTTTTTAATCTTGAAAGTCTATGGAAAAATATTAAGAGTCAGGCAATTTTTTTTAAATCTAAGAGGCAAATGGCTCTAATTTTTTATTTCATAAGTAAAGAAAAATAACTCACATCCCTCAAATAAGTAGTGTTCTTCAATGTCTTTATTTAATTTTATATTTAACTAGTGTATGTAGTTAACTTATTTGCTATCATATTATAAATTCAATTTTTTATCATTCTACAACTCACATTTAAAAAATGTTTCAAAGCAGACATTTACATATTCTCCTATTTTGGTGTAGTAGTGTTTGCCAATACTTTTTTCTTTCAATGTGTGTGAACTCAGCTATATATACTGATGAAAACATGTATATTTTTAAATTTCCTAACACCTCTGGCAGATGCTGTCTACTTTCTCGTTGCGTGCTTATACTTGAAGGGACTCTTGGAGCAGCTTGGTACGCAGTTAGGGGTCTTTGATGGTCATTCTTTTGCATCAACTCAGGATGTCCTTCCTGTGTCAGGTTTTACCTCCTCTCTCTCATGGAGCAGTACTGTCAGCGATTTGCACTTCTAAGCAAAAGTTTTTCACTGTTGATGGCGAATGTCCTACACCTAGTTTAGGTTTTCTGTTGTTGTTAAATATCCCCATTGTTTGATGTTGAAGCCAAACATATATTGGAGTAAGCAAGAAGTGGCAATGAAGGTATTGCTGAGAGATTTAATTTTGTAGTTCAGGAGCCTTTCTGAAAGGAAGATGAGGAGCTCCCCCTTAAAAGTGCTGTTTCAACTATTGTGGGAAATTCACATGGAAGTATCTAACCTTGGAAAATCAAGCCTAAACCTTGAGAAATAGATCTGCACGTTACTTGCCTGTCGGGGAGTGCTGAGACCTCATGGGAGCAGAGATACAGGTGAGAAGCTGCTCCTGGCCTAGGCCTGGAGGGAGAAAGTAGTTTGTCAGCTCATTGAAGACCGCTTTGCCACACAAATGTTGTGTGACAGATATTTCCTCCATTGTTTTAAGGAACTTTTTGTTTCCTGTTATATTAAGCTCCTCACTTAATGTGCTCCCCAAGTGTTCATGCTTTATTGCATGAGTGGGTCAACCTCAATTGCTACAGTACTAAGATCATGTGTACATTGCATAGCATGATTTCTGCCAGTGCTTCAGATTTACTTTCAGTGTAATGATCAGATCCTCACTTCATTCCCATGTCTTCACTTATCTGCTGTCTCTTCATTGTTCCTGTTACAGTTTGTGTCTATTTGTCCCCATGAAGCCTCATCAGGTGATGCGGCAGTTTCTGGTGTTTGCAATTGATTCCTGATCCAATTCTGGGATTGCAGGTGTGAGTGCCACACCTTGGCCCTGAGGTGGGTAATTTGCATTGCAACATGAGGAGTGGTGAAAGGCTAGCTAGCTGCCTGTGCTGCTGCCACTTTCTTGCTCTTTGCCTCTGCCTTGAATGATTGTCCTCTGCCCTGTGCCTTGGAGCCAGCAGAATATGGACTGAAGCCTGCACTAACTGTGACCTGTCCTTTCTTTTTTTGGTGTTGGGTATTTTGTCACAGCAAGGAGAGAAGAGGAACTGAGACAGTTCCTTACTATCTATTTCCTGTCCTTTGGTCCACAATTCTGTATATGCTTCACTAGCTGGCACTTATACCCACTGATTTCACTGAGGTTTCTCTAAAATGCTACAGTTTATCAGTAAATGAATCACAGCTTAATTTATATTATTCGGTAATGATTTATTTGAGGTTCCTGTGTGATCTCAGAGTCTTAGAAACCCATGCATGGCCTAACAGGCCTTGGGCAACCCATCAAACTTTACTGATTAGTGGATAAATGCTTACATTTGAAGGTATTCAAGATCATCCTTTAAAAATACCATGCTTTTCATTTTATACATTTTTGAGAAATATAAACATTCCTGAGGCTTGACCTGATCTTTCATTTAACATTGACATGGGAGATACAGCTCTTCTTACATTTGGGTTCAGGAATTGAATTCTCTGTTACCTTTGAATTTTAAAGGGATCATAGCCTTCGGTCCTATTGTGGCTTATACATGGAAACTTCTTCAGGCTTTGTGCATGTTGGCATCCGTTCTGGCAAAGACAAATGCACTTTTTGCTTACTGTATCCCAGGAACAAGCAGGGTTGAAAATTTGTAGACCGAAACATTTAATTAAGGCCATAATGAATGTGTGACCCTGCAAATATAAAACCAATATACCACAGACTGGTGTGCTGAATCAGCCTGAAAGATAATTCTGTTTGTTCCCAAGAGAGAAAAATGGGCCTCATTGGCTTTTGTTACGCAGGGTGATTCTTTTCAGGTACCTGGATTGAGGGTGAGATAACTGGTTTATTCTAGAAAATCTTTTCCTTATTTTACTTCCCAGTGGTTCTCATAATCCTATGAAGCTCTGCAGCTTCCCCACTGCAAGTAGAACATGCTTATCTTTGCATTTCTATAGCCAAATTTAATTCTTGTTTCGTAGTAGGAAGTGATTATATAAATGGAATAAGTATATAAAAAAAATCACACAGTGAATGCATTTTGTCTTAAAGGAACTTAACTGTTTATAAATTTTGTTAATTTTCAAATGAAAAGTACAGGTTTTTTTTTTTGTTTTTTATTAATTTTTTTTTAAGGCATATGGCACTTGGTATAAAATATATAAACCTCAAAACGTTAGGAAACCTAAATAGGGCCAGGGAGATGGCTCAGTGGAATAAGCGCTTCCTGGCAAGCGCAAGGGCCTGACTTTAGTCCCCGGTTCCGCAAAAAAAAAAAATGTTTTGGGGGCTGGGGAGATGGCTCAGTGGAATAAGCACTTCCCTGGAAAACCTAAATAACTTCAAATTACCAAACACAACAGTATCTGAGATTCCTTCAGTGAAATTAAATTGCACTTGTAAAGATTTCATTTAGCCCTGAGACATTGGTTTGTTCACATATGCAGTGTTATGTATGTGCCTCACCCTTGTATCAGGGAATATCATGGTGCTTATTAATTCCTTGAGGACCATAGAGGTGTTAAGTGATTGCCAAAAAGTGCAGAAAACACCTCCTGCTGGATTGCATCCTACTGTCATTACTGAAGTGTTTTGGCCTCTGAGATACTGTGTAAGTTCATATTCAGACAGATTATATACCCAGGATCTTCCTGAAAGTATAGGGAGAAAGACATGGTTCCATTACACTGGGATCAACAATAGTTTCTTGTTTTTACTTCAAGTAATGCTAAAGATGAGGAAGAAAGGGCTTTTTTGATCCATAGTGCCAAAAAAGTGGAAAAGCCGGCCTTGTAAGTTACCGACTTTTAAATTTTTAGAAATACATGTTACATATTGGAAGAATTAGAGATAATCGTACACTAAAGGAAACTCAGGCCCAAAATTTTCTAGGCAGATAAAACATTTATTCTGCTTATTCAAACCCATACTCTAGAAATACTGTAAGTAGAATTATTGAACTAGATACAGCATAGTATGTGAGCATAGAAGTAAACTCATAAGGATTAAGATTTTTTTTTTATACTCAGCAACTTGCTTTTTGAGCAATTTGTAGAATAATACATATACTTTATAAATATTATGTATTCATGTACTGGACTTTAAAAAACTTTAGAATCAGTATTATAAGATGGTTTTCTTGTCACAAAAGTTATAGTAGAAATGATATAGCAGTTCTATTAGAAAATCAATATAACTACTTATTTTTATAATACTTTAACAGCATCTTTTTAAACAGTGATAATACTTCAAGCATCTTTTTGCGAAGAGAGGATAAGGATTTGATAATGACACTGAAATTAACCAAGACCACCTTTATGTCATTGAATTATGTACTATTCAGAAACTTTCCATGAAACTCAGAATCTTTCTGTTTTGAAAGGTTGTGTCATGTACCATTCTCTTCTTCAACATGAAACCTTGAAATTTGACTCGTTTCTTTTTTACACTGCATAGAAAGTTGCTCTTGAGTGAATGAAGCACCAACCCTCCCCCCTCCCCCCCCCAACTCCACTGGAGTCACAAGCAGTGAAGTGGAAAGTCTCTCACTGGGGAAGGGAGGAAAAACAGGTTCCTTCAAATTTTCATGATAAGACATTTAAAATCAATTTGGATCTTTCTTCTTTGAATAACTAGAAGGCCATGTCTGTACCAATCTGGAAGCTTTTTGCTAGGGTAACTACCATGCAGTTGCTACCTGGCACCCCAGGCCTTATCCTTCTCCTGCTTTCACAACTAGAATACATTTGTGAAACTCCATGAAGTCAGGTTTCTGCACATGACCAACCTTAGCCATGAACCATGTACAGATGTAACCAAAACTCAGTGTGGCCCACATACCCTGCTGCAATTGTTTCTCTTCTCTATCCATTTTCTGAGTAGAGGGGAATTCAAGGGTCAGTTAAAAAAAGAAAAAAACAGAGCCACTTCTGAAAGTAGTGCTGTCTCCCATTTACAATTCTAAAGTCTAATCCTCTTACCTTTTGATAATTGTATTTATTCTAATTGACATAAATATGTATATATATTTATAGAGCACCATGCATATGCATAAGTAATTGTATAGAGGGCCTAGAATATGATATTTCAATGCATGTGTATGCTGCACCATATTCAAGTAAGGGTAAACATAGTTTTCTCCAACATATTATGTTTTTGTTTCTGGGGAAGATTTTCAAAACCCTTTTCTTGAACTTTTATAAAATAAATGGTACATTATCATTTGATGGCTACCCTACTGTGCAATAGAACACCACAACTTGAATCCTTGAACTATAACTTGTAAGTACCTGTTCATCAATAAAGAATTTGTCTTTATCTTTGAAAAGTATTCTGTAGTTTTTACCTCCTACCTAAGGAGTTTTCCCCTTTCCTAGAGCCACTGAATGTTTGTTTAATTGTCCTGTGATATTCTGTCCAGGGTGGAACCTGTAGCTCAGTTCTGTGTGATACCATTTGGTCTGAATCCTGTAATAATTTTTGAGTGTGGAATGACAGAGGGTCCATTTGTGCTATTAAAATCTATTGCCCTTGGCAAAGGAATAAAAGAGTCACTTGGAGTGTATTAGTGTTTACTACCCATGGCTTGTGTGAATCATATACTTCACTATTATTCATTAGGTCATTTGTATCTTTAGTTATTAAACTTTGTCTCTTTCCTTAGTAAAAGAGGGCACAGGGTGGCCATAAAAGAAACAATTGTCCCTTCAGTTACTTCGTATCATGGGCTTCCCTTTGTCCCACAGAACCTGAGTTAAGTAGGTGACTCTGGTAACTTGGCTTTTTAAATTCTCATCATTTTCACACAGCCTTTGCAAAACACATATTTGCTCTTGCATGTACTTATTGACCTGTGTGGCAGTGGATAAATTTAGGCCACTGACTTTTGTTACTACATCTTGGGTGGCACTAAGCATTTTATGCCAAGCAGCACATTTTATTTTATACCTTAAACAGAGTAATGAGCTGTGGTTGTTTTTGTGATGAGAGTTATAGCCCTGAGTTTTTTGCCTGTGTCTTATCATTCAGTGCATATCTGTCATCTGTTCTTATAAAAAGTAGTCTTAAATTTCATAAAAATGGAATTATAACTTCCACACACCCAGACTCGTGTTTTAGTTTTTAATTGTCTGCATAATTGCCATAGAATCACTGATGAGTTTTAATAGTTTTAAAATAATCAAGTCCAAAGCAGAACTTCAACTGCTTGCAGATGATGTATCTTATAATAATGTAATTCATTTTGCTCTTGCTCATATTGTAGTCTTTCTCAGTATACATTCTCCATAATGAATCTTTACTCAATTAAAATTGCTTCTTATGAGAGTTCTCAGAAATGATGGATTGCTTAATTTTAACAAACACATAGCAACATTTTGCCTCAGTCTTCCTGTGCTCTCAGTCACAGGCCATACATGGGGGTCCAACAGAAATGTGGACTGCGAGGTTCTCCAAATCATTGCTAATGTGAGGATGGATATAGGTGAGCTGTCTATGTTCATTTCCTATGGAGGTGCCAAAGAAAAGCTGCCCCTGCTCCAGGTGTCTGAAATACAATGTGTTCTAGTAGTTTGTGAGTGAATACTGTGAGATGCTACATAGTTTTCTAGAATTTTCCATAACCATTTTTTAATCTACTTCTCAGCCTATTAGAAATTTATGAAAAGATGGACCTTAAAAAAGCAACAACAACAACAATTGGGACCTTGGTTTAAACCTCTTGGACTGTATACTAATTATAAGTTAACAGAAAAGTAAAAAGTGTGTCATATAACCAACTAAACAGCCTAAAATTTCATCTGATACCCATAACAAGGAAATGCTTATTCCCCTAACCCTTCTCCCTAGCCCCAAAACAATTGTAGTAAATATCAGAATCATTTATTTAAAAAACAACATATTATTGTATAAGGATAAGTTTATGGGCTCAATTCATAGAAAAGAAGTTGAGATCTAACTTTTCCTAAGAAAACAGGGATTCTACAAGGTTTAAATCTTTAGAGTCACTTATTACAGTATAAGTAATGAAAATGCTTGTTTTATAGCAGCTATGGTTGTGATTAGAAATTGTCATTTAGCAGTGAGGTGTGGTGAAGAATGACTGTAATACTAGCATGCTGGGCAGGTGACACAGGAGGATCACAAGTTCATGCTCAGCCTGGGCAGCTTAGCCAGGAAGACCCTATCTCAAATGAAAAGGAAAATGAGTAGGCTGGTGGGAAAGCCCTGCCTGGTTCAGACCCTAGTACTTCGAGAAAGAACAAAGGAGGGAAGGGTTAGAGGTGAAGGGAGGAAGGGAGGGAAGGATGGAGGGAAGGAGGTGGAGGAAAATAAAGAAGACAGGAAAAAGAAAGGAAGTAATCTAGCATTTATTTGATTAGGTCCTTCAAAAGGAATATACTACTTTAGTACAAAATTTCTTCTACTGTCAAACAACCCTAATTATTAGAAAACTTTGAATTTAAGGATCATCTTCTACCTTGTAACTTTAAACGCTTAATTTCTGTTCCATTTTGTAGCTCATTATCTGACTTAACATTTCTCATTTTCTAGCTATCCAGATAAGATGGTTTGGAGATTGTTTATTCTGCTCCTTCTTTTTTTTTTTTTAGTGGACTGCTCATGCCGCAGTGGGGGTGGAGGTGGTCTGGTATGTGGTGCCAGGGATAGAACCAAGGTCCCTAAGCTTACCTAAGCAGGCGCTTTAGACTGCCAAGCTATCTTGCCGGCTGTTTATTCTTCTGATTTCTTCTATGTAGTTCTCAGTTTATCAGAATGCCTTTAGAAATGGGTACTGAGAACTGGACTTTTCTGATAGTTTCCTGTTGCTTCCTAATATGACTACATTTATGTTTCACATATTCACCTAAATTTGTTTTATTATTACAGATAATGATTATGAATAGTCTTCTATGAAACTAGAACTGCCCCACCATTGATTTATGGACCTAGATACTTAGTTTGCATATTCAAATATATTCTTTTTTTACAAGTCTATTGGAAATTCTTTGAATCTTGACACAGGACACAGGAGAGCCAATGCCCCCTTAAAAGTATCCCCCTTTTAGCTTAGTCTGCCTGTATTTTCTTCCTCCTTTCTTTTGCCAATTTTATGTTCCTAGAACTAAAAGATTCATGACCCAATGTTGAAAATACTGATTTAATTACCAGTTCATGGGAATGATGACTATTGGCAGTTGATTTCTTAAACAGAGTCTTCTGATTTTCATCTAGTATCATCAGGGAAGTGTTTATTTCATTGCACACATGAGTAAAATGAGCCTAGGAAGAATTTGGGAGCTTCATCTTTATGCTTAGTTTTTCAGCAGTATGTTCAACAGATTGTTTACTAGATACGTGCTATATGATAGGGCCATGGAAATTTAAAAAAGATTAATAGAGACTGGGGATATAGTACAGTTGTAGTGAACTTGGCCAACCTGAATAAAACTCTGATTTCGATTTCCTGAACTCTCTGTCTCTCTCTCTCTCTCCTTCTGTCTGTCTGTCTGTCTCACACATACTATCTCAAAAATTCTCTCTCTCCCTCTCTCTCTCTCTCTCTCACACACACACACACACACACACACACACACACACTCCCTCTTTCCCTTTCTGTTTGTCAGTCTCTGTCTCTCTCTCTGTCTCACATGCATATGCCTACCCTTTGACTTGTATCTCTTATAAGCTGTTGTTAAATGTTCATCAAATTACTCCAGTACAATGTAGTATTATTCAGAGCCATAAGGAAATGATCTGTTCAGGTAAAAAATGATGTGCAGACACCGGTGTGCATAGTACTAGGTGAAAGGTTAGTAGTACCTGAAAAAGCTAGCATGATTCCAACTATATAATGCCTGGGAAAAGGTATAACTATGGAGGCAGCAAAAACAATATCAGCAGGTGCAGGACTAAGGAAGAAAGGAGGCATGATGAGTAGTTAGAGCAGAGGGATGTGCAGCCGTGAAGCTATTTGGTGGGATAGTGTAATGGTGGATTCATATCATTATATGTCCATTTTTCAAAACCCATACAACATATAACACCAAGAGTAAACCTTACGGCAATCTATGGACTTGGATTTCATCAGTTGTAATAAATGTGTCATTGTGGAGCAGAATAAAAATAGGTGATGGATTCCTGAAATAGTTTTATACAATGCTTGTGACTGTCCTGCTGTGGCATAGTCATTTATCCTTACAAGGGCTGTGCGTGTTGGCGGGTGGCATTCATTTTCCATGTAATAGTAGCCATGATCAAATAAATTATCTCCTCATCTTCACACAGCTGGGGAATGACCCCAGTCTGCAGGCAGGTGTGGGGAAAGATTCTAGAAAGAGACAAGAGAGAAAAAAGGTGCAGAATATTTTAAAAGGCTCCTTTGAAATATGAAAAGAAACTAGAGTATTTTAAACATTTTTCCCTTTAGTTCTTGAGGTTTTTTTTTTTTGATGGGACTGAAAATAATCTATGGTGCTTGCTATTCTTGTTTTTGAAAAATGAGACCTTTCATATATTAATTCTTTTCAATATTATTTTATATATTGAAACATTTAATATAATAAGCTATCAGGAAATCTCTTCTAAATCCACTCAGTATTTACTTTTGCAACTGGGGTATATTAGGTTTATCCTTTCACATTACTTACTCAGTACTTTATCATCATTACGATGTTTGAGTGTGTGAACACAGTACTTCTTTTGTCTCTTATCTTTGCTCATTCCCTTCCCCTAAGGACAGAGAAAGAATGATTCATGGCACACATTCATAATTCTAGCACATGGGAGGCTCAACTGTGGGGACTGTGAGTTGTAACCCAGCCTGGGCTACATAATGACGCCCTGTAACTCCCACCCCTGAAAAAGAACAATGTGCAAGTATTAATTAGGTCATTAAGTCCTAGCCTGGTGCTAGGTGTTATTTCATTTCCTAAGTAGCAAATACTCTGTTTGGCTCTTCTATTTTGTATTACAGACTCTTGGGGTTTGAAAAGAGGATATACAATAATTTATGTAACAGCTGATTACATAATCTTTTGTTTAATAGTGAGGTTTAGTACTCAGGCTAGATCGGAATGGACCTTGTTATACTACTAATGGTGTCCACCATTGAGGATGATAATTTAGTTCACAATTGTTCTGTATTTCACCTCTCATAACAAACCTGTAAGAAAAATGTGCTGAATGAATGAAAATGAAAAGTTATTTAGGCTCTGTGCATGCAAGTTAATTTATATCACATTATTAGTGTATGCAAAAAAAAAGTGTTAGGTGAGTATTTTATATAAGGGAAAGGTATAGAGTGGGTTATCGAAGAAGTCAGTTGGAATGTCATGCCTGTAAAAATTTAGTAAAATTATATAGTATGGAAAGTTGCTGTTTATTAGGAATTTGAAATGAATGCTGAAGATAGTATGATTTGTGACCATCAAATTTATATTTGCATGTTAACCATCACAGTTAAGTGAGGAAGAAACTATCCATAGGACCACTTTGAGGGAAATAATCTATTGAAAGGAGATTAGTATTGAAAGTACTAAGCAGTTCACAAGCTACTGTCTATGTTTCGGTATGACATAATTCTTCTTATGACAGAGAAGACAGAAATCTAGAAAAACTGCCATGAAATGATTCAGAATTGACATCTAGGGTAAGCTTTCTTTGTGTGTGTGTGGGGGAAATGAAGCCAAGAGTGGTAACACATAGCTATAATTTCAGTCCACTGGGCAACAGGCAAAAGAATCATGAATTCAAGAACAGCTTGATCAATTTAGTAACTCAGTATATTAACTTTAAAAAGAACTGGGGATGTGGCTTAGGGTGAGGTCCTGGGGCCCATCTCCAGTAACAACCAGCAAAACGGGGAAAAAAAAAAAAAAAAAAGGAGCTCCTTGTAGCACCAGATTCTGTAAGGGTCTAAAGCACCGGGAAGCGGGATGGGCTGTCCACCTTCTCGATGCCCATCGCCTCTGTAAGGGAGGGCGGGCACTACTCCCTAGGTCAGCGAGCTGTGGAGCAGGGAGAGAATGCCTGCAGCTCCCAGAAAGCAAGGGACAGTGTGGCTGCTTTGAAGATCCCTTCGATTTTTCAACTGAACAAAGTGCTTCCACTTCTTTGTGGGTAGTTTCCGCAGTCATGGTGCTTCCTTTTCTGCTTTGCAGGCATTTTGTAGGTAATTGTTTCCTTTTCTAATCTCTTCCCTTCTAGACAGTCTGTCTATTATGTCCCCAACTTGTTAGGGTAAGAGAAAGAAGAAATTTACCATGTGTCGTTAAAAACAAATAAACCAACTGTTTCACAAGTATGTATTTTTTATATGCTATGTAAATGTAATTATTCCAGGCATCAAAAAGATTACTTTGTGGAAGACAACCTTAGGAAACAAAATATTTTTCTATCAAGATATTTTATTATATTTGTTTCAAGTTTTGTATTTTGGACAGTTTTCCTTACATTTATGTCTTTTCCCTTTTCACTTTGTCACAGGAAAAGAACAAAAACTCTTTCTAGTTTGTTGGAGGTTACCCAAGTTTCTTTAATACTAGTAAATGAAAGGGCAAATAAATAAATAAATAAATAATAATGAGTTAACTATTGAAGCCATGGTAGTAATCATTTCAGAAAATTGTTTCAGATTAATAAATTGATAGGAAAGATAGTGCTGAATTTGGATAAATTTATATGCTATGTTTGTCCATCTTCATTTTAAGGAATGACATTCAAATTCAATAATGTAATCTGAAATATAATCTAAATGTCCTTTCATAAAGCAGAAGAAACTGGTAAAGGAGCATATGCCTCCTTATGGTTAGAGCTTTAATAACTGTAATATCTGGTTTGTACTAAGCTTGGTGTATCCATTATTCATATGGAGATTGTATAGCAAAGTGGCAGTTGCGACAGAAATATATGAAGTAGCATCCCTATGTGCCTTCTGGCTTTATGTTAGCGTGAAAAACTTTGAAACACATACACTGATAGCTTTGTTGTATGTGTAGTCGTTTAGTTTTTGACTTTGTGCTACTTTTTCATCTTTTCAGTCTGTGCCTCTGAAGATTTTTCTTGTTCTCTGCTAAGTTTTAGAGCCCAAAGTATAATTTTAATGGTGTGCTTTAAAAAGATATTTTTAATTTTGCATTCCATTTCGAATCATTTACTCACATAAAAGGACTTGCAGAGATGGAGAGCTTCAATTATGTTCATATGTAATTATGCAGCAACATTTGCTTCAAATCACTGCGCATCTTTGGTGGGGGTAGAAAGTATTTCTTAATTACTGGCTGGACTGATTTTTCCTTTCCCCTCTGGTTGAATGTACGTGGCCTTCCTGATGAGCTATTTGAAATTCTCTGACATGGCCATGGAACGTGCACTCCTGCTTACTGGGGGTTGGGATGCTTTTTTGGTGACCAAACCTGTGAGAAGCTTTCAGGCACATTGCCTGGAGTGCTGTCCATGTTTGTGAAGTATTAGTGTCTGAAATTCAGCCCTTTTTTCCCTCTGATAATTTATGTATTTGCTCAACAAATTAGATCTTAAATTTTATTTATTTATTTATTTATTTATTTATTTATTTATGTCTTTATTTATGTCATTTAGGGCAGGGTCTACAGGATGTTAAGGTTCTCACCACTAGATCGGACTCAGTGATCCCCCTTTTACAGACTCCCATGAGCCTGGATTACAGACACGTGCCACCATGCCCAGTCTTAATTGCTGCCTCAGTGTGCACTCGGGGGTGGGGGCGGGCAGGGCCCAGCGCAGCAGGCCAGGGGATGGTACCTGTAGGTGCTTTAATCCAATGAACTGTTTGGCCTGCCCTTATGTATTATTTTAAACCTAGAGTAGACTTCAAGGAAGTCTAATTTCTTTATTAACTAATGTATATATTACAAATGATGTTATTGATCTGAAACAAGTAATTCTTAAAATTATTGATACTATGACTTGAATCTCTCTCTCTATAGTACCATTTATGTGGCACAATTGTAACATAGGTGGGTGTAAAGTATAAATAAATGATCAAAAGGAATAGTAGGAATGAATTGTAATACATGAAAGGCTTGAAGATTAGCTAACCATGATATCTGAATTAAGCAACCATGGTAAGCTGGTTTTGGGTTATGGAGCTGAAAATTGTAAAGGTGCAATCCTTGCTTCTTTGCTCTCTCTTACAAGCAGAAAGAAGGAAGGTGAGTCCTCGCATTACTTTAGTAGCTCCCCACTGTCAGGGTGTTGGAGAGGAGGGGGTCCACAAGAGTTAAGCAAATGGCCCAACTTCACGCTGTCAGTGAGTTGTCAAGCTGTCACAGGATGTGTGCTTGCTGGCGTTCAAAGGTTTTTCTGTTCTTTGTGTCAAAGATGTTGTCTTTTAAATATAGAAGGACACCTGTGATTTCTGTATGTAGTTTGAAAATATAATTCAGTTTTAATAACCCAGATTAAGTTATTTTTTCTCATATAGGAGATTTGAACCTAGCGATTTATGCAGAATCAACTAGGGCTGTACCACTGTGCCACATCCTCAGCCTTTTTTGTTTTATTTTGAGGCAGGATGTGGCGAAGTTGTCTGCTAACCTAAGCTTGCGATCTTTCTACCCAGCCTCCTGGATAGCAGAGATTACAGGTACAGTGTGTCACCCCCAGCTGGCCCAGGGTGGATTTTTTTCTTAGCACATTATAGAAAAATGCATTGGAGATCTAGAGTCATGTGAAGATGAAGGCATTTTATAGTGGGGCAGGGTCAGCTGGTAGCTATGTCTGTGTACAGTGTAGGTTGAGGATGAGAGTCTCACTTGCTCTCTGTGTGACTCTGATACATTCTAGGTGGAGGAATTCTTTGTAAATAGGCTGGTATTTAAGCATTTGCCGTAGGAGATAGACTTTACTAGCTTGTTTAATGGAAAAAAAGGGCAAACATTGAAGAGAGTTTGCAACCTTAAAATGCTTACCATTTATTTTATTTTTTTGGTGGTACTGGGGATTGGACTCAGGACCCTGCACTTGTGAGGCAAGCACTTATTCTACCGAGCTATCTTCCCAGTGTGGTACTTATAATTTAATTAAGGTATACATTAGCATCTTTAGTAATATATATATATATATATATATATATATATTACTAAGAATGCTAATATATATATATTTATATCACACATGATATATCATATATCATGTATGATATTCAATGTATGTGTTGGTCAAGCAGTAATACTGAAACAGTTGCTGATTTGGATAATGAAGAATATATATATTAGGAGTTGTAATTTAAAAGGAAAAACCTACGTGTCTATACCTAATGATACGGTGATATGATAATAAAAAGACTAATTGAGAAAGTCCTTATTTTCAGGGCTGATTTTTGGGAAGTTATGTACTGCATAATACAGTGAGGAAAACACACAAAGCAATAGTTTCAATTTTTCAGAAAATCAAAAAGAAAATTAATTGCATACTGTTAGAGAATCAAATTGCAATAATATTTAGTATTTTGGCTTATAAAATATTTAGTATGCAGATCAAAATAACTTATGATTTATTTTTCTAGGTTGTACCAAGGTTGTCCATGTTAGAAAGTAGCCTTAGACACTTTTGATTTTGTCGTTACACTATAGTTTTATCAGCCACCTCTTTTTTTTTTTTGTTTGTTTGTTTATAATAGAAGAATTAGGCATGATAGCTCAGTAGACTAAGCACCTGCTTAGACAAGTACAGGAACTGGGGTTTGATGCATGGCACCGTTTGTCCCTCCGCCCTACCCCAGGGGTGCTGAGCAGCCACTGAGCTGGGGAACAGTGGCGCATGCCTATAATCCCAGCACTGGGGAGGCTGAAATAGGAGGATCACTAAGAGTTCAACTTGTTTAGTGTGACCTTGTACCAAATACATTAAAAAAAATTTAAAAGAATTAAAAAATACAATAGAGCAATCAGAAACATAATTGGTTATAAAATATTTTCAAGGCTCTTACAGAAATTCAGAGAGTGAAACCTACATCCTAGTGTTTGAGATATTTGCAGGGTCTCACTGCAGCAACAGAAGGTGCTGGCATTTTGAAGGAGATTCAAAATCAGTTGTCTTTATCTCTTAGTTATAGATGGCAAAATGTCCTTTCCTTCCACAGATGTGAAGAGCAAATCTAGATTATATGCTAAGGGTTTATTTGTTTGAGTTTTGCTTTTAATGCGAATTTTTCTTTTCATTTAAAAGAGAATTTATGCCACCCAAGTTTTTCACTTGTGAATGTTTTGATAATGTTTCAGTGAAAAGCTCATTGATTTTGAGAAGCATCAAAGTAATCCCAACTCTATAGTGAAAATTAGTATCAATAAATATACCATCAACTAATTAACTAATTTTTACAAATGTAATCTGTAATTAATCCATATTAATTAAAATTATTCAACTTGATGTTCTACATACAAAGTGTTTCACAAGTTTTTATTCATAAAATTTTACAAATGAAATTTTATTCATAGAGTTTTTTGTGAGTTTTTATTCACTGTCATTAGGATAGTGCCTTGCATATATGTTGGGTTATACATAATTCTGTTCAATAAGTAAATATATGCTAAGTCTGTACCGGGTAGTGATATAATATATATTCTCATTCTTCAGGTACAGGAAATACAATATTTAAAAAATTCAGTAATTTGAATAATTAAATTAAATATGATGTATTTGCCTTTAACTATTTTTTTTTTTTTTTTTTTAAGGGTAGATGGATTTGTTTTTTTTTTTTTGGAGGCCTCAAGGATGCCTTCAGGGCAGGTCTGGCTTAGCTTGAAGATCTGGGGATCAAACTAATGAATCCTGAGCCTAACTGCTTTGTTTAAAGCAGGCACTTAACAACTGAGCTAATGGGCAGCACCTCCCACCCCTTAACTACTTTAATATAGGTTATTTGTGGAGTTTAATCCACCTCAAAATAGTTTAATTCAACTCATGTTATTTTGAAAATAGAATGAGAGTAGTTGTCAGTGGGAACATAGCCTGTGCTTTTTTGGAAAAAATGAGTATAACGTAGTCAGGATTATGCCTCAGAATATTTGTAAGAACCATTTTCTGAATGATGATGGTTGTGAAGATATTCCATTTGTGTTTCTGAGGAAAATGAAAATGTGTCTGCCCACTAATATTTTTACTCCATTCAGATTGCGTCTTGCTTGGTGTGTGGCATTATTTGAGATTGGTTCATTCACATGTATACATAGCATCACTACTATCACATTTGTTTTACAATATTTATATTAATTTTGAGACATTACGTAAGTTGCCAGTGTGTCCCAGGTACTCTTCCCTATTATAGGAATAGAAAGTTAGGAAAACAGCATTGATCCCATTCTTTGGAATCTTTTTAGTGGAGAAAAGAGGTATCATTTTGTAACTATCATTGTGGTCCGCACCACAGAAGTGAACCCTGGGCTTTTTATCTAATCGGGAATGCCAAGATGGCTTCTGAAGGCGACTGAATATTGAAGAGTAGGAGGAAATCAGCTGAGGAGGCCCGCTGGGTGCAGGTGAGAGAAAGCACTTGGGTTTGTACAGAGACCCGGACGGGCTAGAGCTCTGTGAGGAGGGAGATTAAAAATCCTTGGTGGCTGGAGCATTGATATTAGGGGAGAAGTGGCCTCAGATGTTGCCAGAAAGGTGAGAGAGGTCAAATAATGCTGAACTGTGAAGTCACTATTAAGGTTTTTCTTTTTTTGTTCCAAGAGAAATGGGATGCACTCTGAACATGTAAAAGAATAGAGTTATAAGATGAGATGAGGATTGCCAATTCAGGGACAAAGGAACCTGCCATTTCTTTTTTCTTTAAAAGGAATTCATTTTCTTTCTAAATGTTGAATGTAAAATTGGAGGATTTGAAGCGGCATTTCACAAATTCAACTGTATTGTCTCAAATTAAAGTTCTACTCTGCTTTATAGTCGTACTTTGGTGTAATCACCGAACACGATGGCCTTCAAGTGTTTATCGATTGCTTCTTCCCTTGGCGCACTATTGAGGCCTCTGCAGTGTAAGTGAGCTTGTTGTTCTAGGGCCTCACCGATGCACATTAGATCTTGCCATCTAATGTGAGAATAGTTTTATTGGTGGCAATGAGATTAATTCACAAAGGGTCAAATATGATATTATTAGGACATCAGGTATCATGGTGTTTACCTACAGAGAAATGTGTCCTGGTACATTTTTGGTTACCTTGGCCTCTTATTATGCCTCAATAGCTTTATAGATGATGGAACTGTATGTCCTCAGTTTCAATTATTTTTATGTTTAGTGTATAATTAGAGGACTAAGAAGTAGACTTCAGTTTTATGTGCTTAAAAAATGCATGTGAAGTGGAAAATAATACTCCTAGTAACTGTCAGTGGAGGAATTGGGTTGTGGAACTTTACTCACTGGAATACTCAGTGGTAGTTAATAGTGGGAAGGATATGTAAATATTGACAAATCTGAGAAACTTGCTGTGTAAAAATGTGAATTATAGGATTATATATACTGGTGTATTCCGCACGTTTTAAATATATGCAAAACACTTTCTTTTTTCATTGAAAATATTGTGTAGCAAATTTAAAAAAGAACAGGCACACACCTGTAATTCCAGCACTATGGGAAGCTGAGGCAGGTGAATAACAAGTTTGAGCAAAGTTGGGCAGCTGGGTGGCTTAGTGAGATCATATCTCAAAAGAAAATATCAAAAAAGAAGCTGGGGATACACCTCAGGGCCCGATGTATAATCTTGCTTCCATTAAACACTAAAACAAAGCAAAAAATACTAAAATAAGAAAAGCACAGCAAAACCCTCCTAAAAGAAAAATCCCTGTGGGGAATCATATTGAGTTTGAGATGGTGTGGAACAGGATAGAGGTAATTGCAAAGTGCATGTTCACTATACCTTATTTCCCAAAGGAAAGAACAGTTGGATGACAACAAAACTGGAATATTTGTCAGTTCTACTGGTTAATATATTTGAAATATCAAATGAGTTATGAAACAGAGTGTTGTTCATTTTAATTTTGATTGCAAATAGCTGCTGATTAAAAATAGTTTAAATGTAAGAAAGCATTGATTATTCAGAAGTGTGGAGGAAAGTGTGCTGCGTGTGGCTTTGGTCATCTAAACCTGATACCAGGGACTGTACCTCCACCCCTGCAGGAGCAGTTTCTTGTGTGTTTGTGAGGTCGCTGCATCCATACCTCTCAGGTCCTCATTGCAAGTCACCCACTGTCAGAGGAGGAAGAGATGAGAGAGGACTTCTGCCTTTTATTGGTGAGAGTTGTTTCTCCAGGTTTGCATTATATGCCGTTAAATCAGTGTCTGAGCTTTGTCTACTCATTATAAAGAGCCTTGCCGAGTATAGGTCAGTGATAGTGAACCTTTTAGAGCTTTCAATGATACAAACAGCCCGCTGGGCATGCACACCGTAGGTTCATCACCAATGTGACAGGTACTTGGTGCTAAATATTTACCGAATGGCTGTGTATTTAACAAAGTTGAATGACAGGATCATGATTGCTTTGTATGACTTGGGGTTCTGCTTGGTGGTCACCTCAAGGCCAAGCCATTGATGTTGCTTTACTTTCAGTGATCTCTAAAGCATAGCATAATTATTTTTTATTTAATTTTTAAATAAACAAAAAGAGAGGTGGGAGATCATTGTTCTCAATTCTGTTTTGTTTCCCAGCTGTGCCCTGCTGCCATGGAAGGCTGAGTCCTTGAGCTTGGCTCAAGACTTTCTGTCTCTCTTTGTCTGTGTCTCTCTGTGTGTGTGGCCCCTGCACCCTCCCCTTCCTTTTTAAAGACTGGAATGTCATCAGCGCAGAGAATTCCCCATAGATTGTGTTAAGGTGGAACTTTTGGTAAGGCTGAAAGATAAATGATGTTTTTTCCCATCGCTTATTATTTTACCACACTGGGCTAATGGCTCATTCTTGATAGGAAATGGATTACATTGAGTGTTACATTTTTGTCACTCTTTACCATTCCCAAGTGATCTAAAATGTTGGATGTATTTCTCAGGGTGGATATTGAGGTAAATAATCTCTTTTTTTCATGGAATAAGACATACTTGGTGTCACTGCTATTTTGTTTTTTCTTGTGCCCAGTTTATATAATTTTGCAGTTAACCAAAATTCTAAAACAGAACTTGGTAAGACAACTGATAATGTAATAAAATTTCTGGCTCGATTCATCATTCCTCTTTTCTTTGTCATGGCCAGATTTTATGTACAGTTTTTATTTGTAGCTGTTTTTTATTATGTGTGGAATTCTTTACAAGAGGAACTTATTCTGCAAATTTTTGGGCTGAATAAATACTACCGTGGGCTGTTTCATTAGTTATTTATACCATCAGTTATTATCTTGGGAGTTTGAAATACCTCTGTATTTTTCCCTGTGTGATCATTTCTCCTGCATTATTGGCTAGGATATGTTTTTTGTATTCCCAATAATTTTTTTGCAAAGCAATAATGAAGTTCTTTTAAACTCACTAATTTATGTGGTTTTTTTTTTTTTTTTTTTTTTTTTTTTTTTTTTTTTTTTTTTTTTTTTTTTTTTTTTTTTTTCTTTCTTTCTTTCTTTTTTTTTGGTGGAACTAGGGATTGAATTCAGGCCCTTGTGCTTGCCGGGGAAGCACTTATTCCAATGAGCCATCTCCCTGGCCCCAAACTCACTAATTTATAATGTTTAGCAAAACCAATAATCCATTGAAAGGAACATGTCTTCACTACAGATACATTATGTGCCATTGGCAACTGCTAATTTAAAGCAGCTTTTGAGTTGGAGTAGAAAGTTTTTAATTTATCTGATTTATAGCTCTAACATAATTTGTCACCCAAAGAAATAAAAGAATATCTTTGAAGAAGGAATGAGCATTGAAGGACAGAAGAAAATGTAATAGATCATTCCTGGGGAATAAATAGTTTAGAACCAGATTTGAAATTCCAGTTCCCTGTTGCCATTACCTCCCATGGAAATTTGATGTAGGATTTGAACTATGCCCCAGCAAGGCACCATCTAAGAGGCTTATTCTACCCAACTGTTATCCAAGATGGCGTCAGTCTAGCCTAACTGCAGTTAAGCATGCTGCTTTCTTTTAGGGGTGAGTTGTTTCCCTATGCATTTTAGTTTTCCTTTCCAAACTTTTAGAAAACTTTATTGAGTAAAATGTATGATGTTATCATTTTCTGAAGTATTTTTAAATGATGATGTTGTTTACTTTTGAAGGTCACAAGATGGAAAGTATTTTGTTCCCCACAGCATAATAAACCAATAAAACCAGCGGGACAAACATTTATTGACTAAAGTAGGTGCTAAAGCCAGGGGAGAATCCTGGTGTGATGCTTGATTGTGTGCTGAGAACCTTGTTTTGGCTTATGGCAGATTATTTTTGAAATTTCTAGTAAGGCTACAAAGCAGTGTCAATGAAAAGTAAGCCAACAAAAACTTCCATGCTTCAAAATTTCACAAGTTTGGGCTCTGAGTTGTCCCTGCTGTTTGTTGAAGTTCTTTCTTGAAGAGCTTGTAGAAAACAAAATAAAAAAAGCAATTAGGCATATCTCTTTTCCTTCAAATGCTTTTATATTCATTCAGTTGATTTACTCTCAAAATGTAAGGTATATGGCCAAATAAATCTGTAAGGAAAGTGAAAATCCCAAACAAATATGCCAAATAGACAGCTGTTAATCTGTTAGCTAATTGGAATATTGACAAATTCAGTAATGTATTCAAGATTTTTGAGCTCAACTTTAAGAAATTTTAATGTTGACCAGTGCTGTATCTTGACACTTAAGGCTGTTATCCATTATATACATAATTGGTTTCCAAAATGTGAGGCAAATAGAGCCAAGTAAGTAGGAAATCTGGGGAATGTTTTTCCACTATCCTCTCTTTAGTAAAACAAATACAGTAGTGCCAGAACTGTACTAACATATAATCACCCACTAGTTCTCTTTTTTTTTTTTTTTTTTTTGGTCTTTTTGAGACAGGGTCTCACTATGCAGTTCAGGCTGGCCTTAAGCTCACTTTGTAGTTTAGGCTGGTCTCGAACTCACAACAATCCTCCTGCCTCAGCCTCCCGAGTGCTGGGATTACAGGCATGCGCCACCATGCCCGGCTCACTAGTTCTCTTTAAGGCAAATTTCGAAGCTAGAACATTTGTGGGAAAATACCTAAATTAAAAAACATAAGCACTCCAGTAGGACTTACAGTTGTGCTTAAAGTGGTATTTGTGCTACTGATTTCAGGGTTTATGCACATAAGTATTTTAAGGGTTGTTAAAATTAGGATATCAGAGAATCAATGGATTTCCTTGTTAAGAACAAGATAAATATAGCATGGAAAACAGAATGAGGTAATTTGAAAGAAGATATTAAATAATTAGTAATACAATTAGCATATCAATGTAGCAGAAATTTGAGTGATTAATTCTTGGGAAACTCTAAGTTATGATTATCTGTTTTAGAGGTGGTATCCTACAGAGATATGAAAATGTTGAATTGCAGGATTTGGAGTACCTTTGCTATTTGTCTAATGTAGCTTGAAGGACATCCAATCCCTTATTTTTGAATTTCTGCAGATTGAGAAATTATTGCATTTTGGGATGTTATTTTCTATGACCTGACAATATATAACAGTTAAACTTCTTCCATATACTTCAGTATATATGATTAGTAATTCTGAGATCTCAGTCTTGCTAATGACAAGTACAAAATAAGCCTAATCGCTTTTCGCTGTGATACCCTGTTAATAATTTGAAAAAATCTCTTCTTCCATTTCTAGCTCACTTTTTACTAGGTAAAATGAACTTGTTTTTTGTCCCTCAAACATTCTCAGCAAGGCATAGTGACACACACCTGTCATTCCAGCACTTGGGAGGCAGGAAAATGACAAATTCTGTGTCAGCTTTGGTAGTTTAACAACTGAGTGTGACCATATCTCAAAACAACAAAACAAAACAAAACACCAAAAGCAGTGTAGCATAGTGTGAAGGTCCTGGGTTCAGACCACAGCAAACCACACACTCCCCTCAAAAAGTTCACAAGTGGACATGGTACCCCTATGTCCATGTCATCTTGGTTTTTCTTATTTAAATGTTTTGTAGTTTTAAGTTTTCTACCACAGTGGCTTTCTGATCGTTTTAAGTGACCTTGCATAATGTAGCCATTTGGAAGAGGAGGATAATACTTTGATTCTCAGAGTACTACAAAGTGGACAATTAATTTAAATTCTCCTATTATACACTATGACACAAACTATAATAAATACCATTTTTGTTAGTAAGTCACTAGTAATATTGGTAATAGCTACCTGAAAACAAATTAGTGATATCAAGGAAATATTTTCGGAGTATTATATCCTCATAATATGTGCAGTAGCTTATGGTCATGTATTTGTTTCTGACGGTGGTCTGAGCTTGCGCTGCATTTGATTTATTGTTGCTGCTGGCCACTTCACACCGACTTACTGACTCCTTTTTACCTCCAATTTCCAAGTACTTTTCCATATATATGCTGCTGACTCACCTGTTCCTGTTCTGTAGCTGCTGGCCTTGGGTCGTATTTTAGGCTCTAGGATCTTAATCTTTATTCCTGCTTTATTTAATGACTATGCTTACTTTCCTTGGTCGTTTCAGTCTGTCAGCATTTTTTTATTTTCTTTTTTGGATACCGTACTCTGCTAACGTGTTCATCCCTCTCTCCTGAGAAGGATGTCAATACATATTATTACTTTTATGAGGCATATTCTTGGCAGTCTGACTTTACCTCCCTGAATGCATGCTCAGTGTAGCAGTTCTGTTGGAAATGCTGATAATAGATGGCTTCACTGACATGAATGTTGCAGTTGATACATAGTTATTGTCTCTGCCTCTCCAAAATTCTTTGACCTTCCTGTGCCCTTACCCGAAATCATATAAACCTCTCCTTGGCCCACCTACTACAACTTTAATGGTGAACATAGCAGAGGCCCTGGAAAGCCCTGCTCTGGTGGTACAGCCAGTGCCCACTCCAAACAGGTTGTTAATATTTTGAATATCACCCCTGGGTATAACATAATATGTGTGAAATTCAGTCTATGTGTGGCTCCAACACCTCATGTTATGCTTTTCTTTGGTAATGTGGTAGAGTGAACTCTGAAAGTACCAAAACTGTAGAGAATAATTTGGCATTATTTTAACTGTCTGTTTTTGAAGTTGTTATTTGATGACTACAAGGCTTTCGGTCAAGGGAAAAGTCAATAAATGCAGAATGCCCCATGGTGAGTTTCCTTCCGCCCCAGACAGCTTTCCAGTATGTTGACTAATTTAGCATCATTTCAGCATTTTAGCTAGTACGAGTAGTTGTAGTATAAATGAGCCAAAGGGAATTGACTGAAACATGTGCCACTTTATTGTGTATTATTCTTCTCATAGAATAGCATGGTTTTTAAGAAATCATAAATTATTAGTTGAATGTGGGCACATGGCCTTTCTGGTGCAGTCATCTCACACCTAAAGGCTGGGCAGCAAAAACAGCATTGGAGCAGCCCAGCCAAAGATGTGGTTTGTCTCTCATTCCGCTAGCTACTTAGTAAGCTCCAATGAGAAAGAATCTCAGGTTCTCGTCACTGGAAAGATGAGGAAAATCTTAGTGAGATCACATGAACCATGGAAAAGTATTTTGAACATGAGAAATGTTATGTATATTTATTAGTAACAGAGACTCTATATAAAATTCGTCTTCTCATTTAGCCACTTTGGGATCCAGACGAGATTCCAAGAAAAGACTGGCTAGAATACCCAGCCGTGACTTTGTTATGGAGATAACATTGGTGTCCTACCTTCACAACTCTGTGACAACTGTGACTTTGTTACTCTAATGCCAGATTAATCTCTTACTATCATTTCCTACCTTAAAAATTATGAATGCTTGTAATCAGTATAAAAACGTTAGTCCCCATGTGGTTGTCTGTGAGCATAATGTCACGATCAGCTCTGGCTCTGTTGGAAAGCCAGGCTTTTGGCTGTGTGCACATCCTTGCACGATGATAACTTCCAGCATGTGGAGCCCATTAAGCTGTGTTGGAGCAGGAGTCACAGTCTAATGTGCTAACACTGCATCTGTTTCGACCCTGACAATAGCACCTGGATCAGTTTAGAACTTATGTTGAAGTTTAAGATATGGTATTGTTAATTTCTAAAACAACTATTGATCTTTATATGTGTGAACCTCCTGGTCTTCCGCATTCCAGATCCATCCATTGCCATCGAAACATGCCTCTACCTGTGTGCCCTTTCAGAATGGGAAATGAAAAACACGTGTCCCCTCTAGCGGTTTTGTTTTAACTGACATTTTTCTGCAGGATGATGATGATGAGGTTGTTACAATGTTTTTTTCTGTCTCTTTGACATGAATTAGAAGGTACCTTTTCGTTTTATTTTTATAAACTTTATCCAGTATGTACCTAAAATGAATAGTTGTTGGATCATTCACTGTGTGTTGGTCAAAAGGCACTAGTATTCATGGTCTGAGCCATTAATGACACCATAAGTAAGTCATTAATTCCTCTTGAGAGCTGTGAAATAGACAGGCATTAAAAATTAAAGAAAGGTGATTCGGTTACTGAGACTGAACACCTTATCTTTGTGGCTAGCTAAAAGCTGAGTGTCAGTTCACTAGAGCTTTGAAAAATGACTTTCCCCGCTGACCCTGCTTCTAAAGATTGCAGAGTTTGGAGTTCCTTTTTAAAGTAGTAAATGCCCTTGGAGAGTTGGAGTGCCGTTTTATTCCCATTAGAAAGACTGAACTTCACCCTAGGACGTGAAAGGAAACCATTAGAAGACAGGACCAGTACAGTGTTTGAGTATTCCTGTTCTGGTATCCTTTACAAGGAGGCAACTTTTAATATTTTTCGATGTAAAATTTCATCTGCTCTGAGAGGAGTGACCCTGGTAGAGTGTGTGACATTAGCTTTGTACACAGAGTTATTAAGTTCTTGACCTTAAACTCTTGTAGGTTGTATTTTAGGACATCACAATTACAGTTCACTTAGCATCCACCATATAGGGCTGGCTTATATAGGAAGACAGTTAAGGGATCACCTTTCAATATTGTGTTGCTGTCTTATTATTAGCAATGATACTAGAGACTGAATGTAGACTGTCTTATTGTTCAGAAGTTTTTCTTGGAAACAATAGATAATGTGTTCCAAAAAATTGGAAATTATTTTCCTACTTCTTAGAAGAAAAAAAAAAAAAGATCCTAGGTTTAGGATTCAAAAGCTCAAATTGCAGACCACATTATGGTTGCTTTATTTAAAAAGATAAATAATCAGAAAGCTACATACTATCGCAGCTTGTGTAATACATAGCTTCTATTCTTATAATGAAGCTGTTATAGAATATCCTAATTAGGTTGAAACTATAAGTCCTGCATTTCTTCTTCTTTCTTTTATGCTTTTTGAACACTTCTATTCCTCTATCATGCTGATTGAGTTGCACTTCTATGAGTATGACTTTTGTGAAGTTAGATTGGCTGGTGGGCTTAATTTATGATTAAGATGAGCACAGTTTCACATGGATGCAAAGGAGGAGAAAGGAACAAAGGCCCTAGAGAAGATGTTAAGAAAAAAGACCTATGATGGCAGCAAGTGAATGCTATACATCATGGTATTGCCTGACATTTCTGAAAAAAAGTACTCTGACATGCTGGTGGTTAAACAGGTGGATGGTGTAGGAAAGTTATTTCCTTACCATCTACTACTACGTGTCAGGCACTGTGCTCTGGAATTAACCTAGCTGTCTTAATCTTCCCCACTGACAGCAGTTTGTACATGAGAAAACTGAATCATCCGGCTTGTAAAGCCAAGAGAAATTATTTCAATCAAGATTTTCATAACTTGAAAGCATGTGTGCATAAGTTTAACACTTTCTATGAATTTTAGCAGTTGTTTCAGATAAACGATGAATATATAGTATTGTTTTTTTCTTGCTACAGATGGGAATGAAAAATTAGATTTGTTATGCTTGGATTCCTCTGATTGAATATCATCTTCCACTCTTATACTTTGGTCCTGCTTGTTTATTTCATGCACTATGAATTTAATTGACATGGTTACTTTCATGTTGGAAAATTTTCTTTTATTGGCAATGGCTGTGGTGACAGAAGTTATATTTATTGAAAGCAGTGGTGGTCAAGATTGAATACAATGATCTCATGGTCCTGGTTTGGGAATTTTACTTTTGTGGTGGTTGGACAATTTAGCAGTCATACTTATGGAGTGGTCAAGAGAGGTACTGCTCCTACCCAGCTGATTGAAGTATGTGACTTGGGAATCATTAAAAGGGTAAAATATACCAGGATTAATATACATGTTGGTGCTTCATAATTTGTTCAGAGCATGAGATCTGAAAGAGGACTCAGTGGGCTAAGCTCCTGCTGAGCCAAGCACAGGGACCACGGTTGGATTCCTGGCACCACATGCCATGCCAGCCCCACTCTCGGGGCAGACTGATTCAGCCAGAGTCTGGGCATAGTGGTGCACACCTGTAATCCCAGTGTTGAGGAGGCTGAAAGCTGGAGGATCACCATGATTCGAAGCTGCAGAGTGAGACCCTGCAACAACCAAATACAACAACAACAACAACAACAAGAAAAAAAAAATCTGAAAGAGCTGATAGTTTTCTCATACCATTTAGCATGTGCATGTTGCATGCCTGCCAAATGATTTATTTAATCACTGAAATTTGATTTATTTCTTCTTGATTATTGAATGTTAGTCAAGGAAAGACATGAAGATTAGATATTGTGTATTAGAATGTTACTAAATTTTAATAATGGAGTTAGTGTATTTTTCTCTGTTTGCAAGGACTATGTCTTGCCTTCCATGACAATGTTAAAGAGTTGTGGTCACTTGTGGATCAAAGGTGTGAGTACTTCATGTGGGCTCCTCTGTGTTAGTTTTAAATTAAAGTGTTTTCTTCCTTGCCTGTCTGTTTCTCATCAGATCTCATATATTCCTGCATCCAAAAAGACTCTGATTTAGCTGTGAGGCTGACTTTATTCTAGGGCTGTCTGCGTATCCTGTCATCACAGGCAGCCCTGATGAAACTTCCCATGTTTTGCGTGTGTGTTGCTGCACTATGTTCAAAACCTGATCCTTCTCAGATGTGTGTTGTGTGTAACTATTTTATAGCTAAAAAGAGATGCAGGCAACAGGGTTTCTGCCAGAATATGTTTTCTATTAGATGCTATACTATGAAATTATAGGTTAGTTTGGGGCTTTTATAAAGCTGCCTCTTTCACCCGTCACTAGAAGACAACTAACACCTTCCTTTGACTCACGTTTTCCAAGATTCCTTAGTGTTAAAGGAAGACTTGCTTTTGGAAATGCAGAAATTAAAAGAGTATGGTAGAAAAGCATTTTTACAGCTTTACTGAGTCTTGAGGGCAGATATATGGATTCCAGACAAAATGCAATAATAGACTAGGATTTTACTTTCAAATTGCCTTCCCAATGCTTCTTATGGGAGATTTATTGTACATGTGGAAGAACAGGGGCTGCTTTGTTAAATGGAGTTAGTTTGAGAGATTTTTTTTTTTCTGCCTTTTCCTAAGTAGGAGCTCTTCTTTAATTAACTTACCTCCCCAGCTTAGGTTTTCCAGTTTGTGCATTATTGTTTGGCTAAAATGAGATGATGTGTGTGCTTAGTAAACTTCGTCAATCTCAATGTGAATATGAAGTAGCACCTGTGCTTCAGAATGTCTGTTTACTTAGTGTTAATACTGCTGTGTATTGGCCTCATTGGCATATTTAGAACTTTTTCCCCTTCTGTAAGAACCTGGACAAATTTTAGCACAATTGAAAATAAGGCAGCTCTTAAACTCTGCTTATACTTTCAAAGCAATTTATCCCATCAGGAAAAGTGAAGCACAAGACAGAGTATTGGAGGGCCAGGGAGATAGCTCAATAGAATAAGCACCTGCCTGACGAGTGCAGAGTCCTGAGTTTAATCCCTGGTACCACACATGCACGCATGCATACACACACACGCACACACACAGAAGGCAGAGTATTGGAGAAATGGAGCCTGTGTGTGACATGTGAAGTGTGATTTTCCTGAAACTCTTAAAGATAAAGAACAGACGTGTATGTAATTGTGTATGATTATTCTTATGGTATAATGTGTATGAGTTGTCTAGGGCCCCCTACAAACATAGCATAATCAACAGACATTTACTTTCTCACAGTTCTGGAGCCTAGAAGTCAAGCTCAAGGGAATAGCAGGTTTGGTTTTGCCTGTAGCCTTTGTGCTTGACTTGCAGATGGCCTGGCCAGTCTGTCCTCACAGTGATAGTTCCTCTGCAGCCCACACACATCCTTCCAGGCTTGGTGTCTCCAAATTTTCTTTTGTTAGTTGGGCACTGATCAAACAGGAGTAGAGCCCACACACAAGGTAAAATTTTAATTGGATAAACCAAATTTCAAAATATAGTCTCAGCCAGAGATATTAAAGGTTAGTACCTTAGCATATGCGTGGGAGTGGTAATCATTCAACTCAAAACAGCAAGAACAATAAATGAGAAGATGTTGAAACCAGGTTTCTAGTGGGTTCTCTGATCTTTACTGTCCTGATAGTCCCAAGAAACTGTAAACGTCTCACATACACATCTGTCCACATCTGCTCACTTGAGCCGTAAGTTGCAAACATGAGCACATTTCATAAAATGTAAAATGATACAAATACAAGGTAGTCTTATAGTGGAAATACCTGTGAGGGATACATTGGCAGCACATGGAAAATTTAGTCAGAAATGTGTAGGATCATTGCAAACATTTGGCTAAAATAAGCTTCTTGGCTGTTGTATTTGGCTGAAAGAGTGGTATGGATAAAGAAAGGTGATTTGGGAAAGGCTCAGTTCAGAAAACACAGTAATTAGCTGAACAGATAAGCCCAGCATCTGGATAATGCAACATGAACATCTTCCCACACCAGTGTTTCTCTTCCAAGAGACCTTTGCTTCTCTTTTAAAAAATTTCCCCCTTTTTACATGATCTGGCAGTGCTCAGGCAGGGGTTCTTAGTAGATTCCTAAGCAGTGGTCGCAGCCTAAAGGCACTTTTCCCATTCTCAGCATGTGAAGATTTCATGACTCTTCCTCAAGAACACAGTTTGTTAAAAGAATCATATAGTTCTTGGGAGGGTGGGGAAATTACCATCTATTTTAGTATATCTGGTCTGAAAGTTGTACAGCACATTGATGTATGAAAAGAGCTACTTAACTAATGAGGCGTATTTTCAACTGGCCACATGTGCCATGTAAAGTGTGCAGGTGGACAACTCGGTCCTTCAGTACCGAGATGACATCCTCTTTTATGTCATAAAAGTGTATGAAACAAGACCATGTGCAAAATGTGGATCTGATGGTTACATTTATCTTCTGTCTTTTGGAATCTAGTATGTGATAAAGCACATTCATTTTTGAAAGCATTAGACTTCTAAATAATTTAATCTGATATTTATTACAGCTATTAAATAATCAAAGAGTGACATTAATTTAAATATCAAAAACTATGATAAAAAGTTGCACTTTGTAACATGTAGATACTCAAGATGCTATTGTAGAAGAAAGAGAATATATAAAAAATCAATAAAATAATACTTTTATGTGTCTATGAATTTATGAAAACCTATAATACTGACCATTCATGAATTATGTAAACTACTGTCCTAAAGTGATTCATATGTTTGATTTAAATTGAGCACGAGGAAGCTTCATAGTGTCTCTTTTTGTGGTGTTTTAAGTCTAGAAAAGTAAGAAAATAATATTTTATTAAGCTTTTAAGTTGAAATTCTGACTCAGTTTAGTATAAGAATGCATTAATATGGATATAATGACCAATGTAAGGAATGATATTTTTCATGATGCAGATTGCAAGGCAATAAAAAATATCTCAAGTTGCTAAGGACTAAAGTGGTCTTCCTTATATGTTCACATTGTTAATTTTTGCCTTTATCTTGCTAAATGCTTTTCACATAAATAGCATTGAAAGTATCTTGGCGTAAATGAAGTTTTAATTTTAAATGATAAGCTTTCTTTTTAATGGATTGTT
Organism: Ctenomys sociabilis; assembly: GCA_004027165.1. Lineage (NCBI taxonomy): Eukaryota > Metazoa > Chordata > Mammalia > Rodentia > Ctenomyidae > Ctenomys > Ctenomys sociabilis. Next base: position 61,334 of record PVKA01004195.1, on the reverse strand, counting down.
ATTTATCAAGGATATTTGAATTTTTTTTGTGGGTAGTCCCTGAAGAAAATTTGAAAACGACAGCATGAATTAATCTGGGGAACTAAAAATATTTTCAAATATTGGCCATGGCTGCTTTGCTAGTTTCTTCCAGTAGGGGAGACAGTGTCTTCCCAGTCTGGGAAGATTCCCCTAGGTGGAGGGAGGAGCCTCCTTATTCAGAAATGTTCTAGGAGTGTGAATTGCCAACAGCTTGTTCGCTGCACATAGGGCCGTCTTTGAATTAAATGTTTATTTTTCTGGGTTTTTGAATGTGGAAGGCTAGAACAGGATGGTTGTGCAGGAACAGTTCATAAGGTTCCTTTCCTGTGTATAGGAAAAACTCCCAAAGGGAAAGAAGAGTCCATTAAAAATATGCCGTTTGTTGCAAGGCTTAGCATTTTAAAATTTACTAAACAACTAGGTACTTGAGACCTTCTCCCTTGGATACCTGTCTGAGAACAGGCTCCTTGATGCTTCTTGTGACTTTTTTTCATTTACTATTTAAACAGAGACTATTTATTATGGGCTCTGTGCTTATGAAGCCTCCATTTCTAGATAGAAACAAGCAAACAACAAAATGTTACAGGTGTAGTGCCTCTTTGTTTGAAGTCTACTTATGCAGGCATGCTGTCCTCTGCCTGTCTGATCTAGAGACTTAGTACTGTCCCCAGCACCTCAACTCCCAGTCCTAGAACTTATTTCTCTTATTTGGGCTCCTCTACAAATCTGAAATACATCCCCAACCTTTAGGATAGGGTGAAAATATTACAGTATTTGTCTCTATTCCCTTACTCTTTTAGCCAAGTATTTGCATATTAACTGGAGCTTTCTAAATATAATGGCTTATCCCTGAAGAGGAAGCTCTAATGAAGGGATTATAGGTTAAGTGGCAAGTGAGTGCCAAAGACATTTGGGTAAGCCAATTAACCTGATGGTTTTTCCACCATTAATTATCATTGTGTGAGAAAAGGTTAGTGCCCAAGTGAGGGAACTACTTTTAGATGAAACTGAGAATTCTCTGTGAACTTGAAACAATCTAGATTGTTTCTATAGAGTAAATGCAGTTTACAGATAATCTCTAATTAAAGTTGAATTCATTAAGTATGTATTAGGGCCTACTCTGTGCTGGGGTCCTAACTACAAGTAAGCGGCTTTTCATCCTTACAAGCAGTTAGTGTACTGAGGAGATAAAGGACCCCCAACAAGACGAAGACCATGAATTGAGGACATTCATGTTCAGCCCAGTTCTTTTCCATCCTGAGGCCAACAGTAGCACACAAACAGAACAATACCAGTTATTCCTGCTGCCCCATCTCCAAAAAGTTATTCCAGTCTGGTATATTTTCAAAGTTACTATATTTTCTCCTGTGCCATGTTCTTTGATAGTGTTGACTATTGAGACAAGTCACTGACTCCTTACGCCTTCATCTAACTCCTTACGTGTTATGTTTGTAGAACTGCTCTTCCGTTGGAAGCTTTTGAGCTTCTCAAGTGGTAAGTGCCCATTTTATGTTCTTCATCAGCAGTCAGTATATGTGTTAGAGCAGCACTTATAGTGAGGGGTCGTAAAATTCCTTGTAAACTTTCTTCCTCTACCAGGTGAATGTTTCTCAAAGTCAGGGAATCTACTTTGGTGACTGTACCATGATAGTGCCTGTCTCACTACTGAATGGACAAATGGATAAGTGAATGATTTTCTTACTATTTTACTGGTCAGTAATTTTCAGCAGGAAATTGAAGAAGGAATATTAGAAAAAAAAGAAGGGATATTAGAAACACTTGTGTGCCACTTTCAATGCATATACTTCTTATTCCTTCTGAAATACTCCCGCATATCATCTCATTTAACATCCTTGGTATTTGTAGGAAGGAATGAGTATTGTTAATGGGTCAGTATTGAAAATCTAAGCTAAACCTAATCTGCAAAAGTCTCTAGCACATGCTATGGGAAGATAGTAGTTTTAAAAACAAACGTGAGGTTGAAGCATGTTTGGGGAGATAGCTGAAGGCCAACAGTCCAGAAAGCAAGAACTGGTGCTCGTAGGGGTGGAGAGGCTGAGTTTAGCTGTGGTAGGATGCGTATGTAAGAGTAATGAGAGATTGACCTGGAAGTTATAAAGGGGAAGGCAGTGAATGATGGGCTATGAAGGGTGTTTATTATGCAAAGATATAGGGTATGGTAAGAGATTTTTAGTGAGAGGGGTAGAGCTAGAGTTACGTGTAAGGAGCTTTTTCTTTCTTTAGTATATGTAATGGATCAAATTGAGAATGAAACCAGGCAGGAATAGCTATTGAATTCAGTTTAGTAATATTTATTACATGCCTAAGATGCATTGTGCACTTGGAGAAAAGACATAATTCTTTTCCTGAGGGAAAACCTAGCTTAATGAAAGAATGAGGAAAAATGATGAGTCGATTGTAGTAACCGTGCTATGCCACACGGAAAGTAATGAAAGCCCAAAGGCAGGCAGTGGAAAAGGGAAAGCAGAAGCAGATTTGGGAAAAACACTTACAAGTTACAGTGTGTTTTCTGATATCCTGCAAAGCGTCAGTGTGTCCCCTTAACCAGTTTTAAGATAGACATAGGAGTAAAAAGTAAGGAGCACTCATGCACAAGCTTGATTAGAAGTGATGGAATAGCAGTGATACTTTATGTGGTACTCAGTAAGAGGGAGATGGTTTATGGGAAAACTAGTTTGGATTCAGTGTTCCCAAGCATAAGCTACTGAGAGGGCAATTAATAGGAATAATTACATGGGGGTATATTTCATAGCACTTTTTGTTTGCAGATATTAGAAATGTAGTACAAACTAGTTGATGACTAATAGACTTATTAGCATAATATTGGCTTCAGGTATGACTAGGTTCACCTAGTCTAGCAAATCTCTTTGCTTTCTTGATCTAGCTTCTTTTATGATAGCATCACTATTATATAGGCCCTATCTTTGGGAATTCTCAAAGGAGAGCTTGGATTTTACATCCTCAAAAGAAGATGCTCTTTTGTGGTTGATTATTGATATCATATTGGCTCTGATTGGCCTTGATTTCTCCTAAGTCACTTCTGTGGACGGGATGAGAGGGGAAAATACAGCACAATAACTGGCCAAATCGTATGACCTTTTGTCATGGGGTAAAGGGAGTCTTACCTTACCCATATGGAATAGGAATACATGTGAGCTGCTTTCCAATGGAAAAGAAGAGTAGGTTTGGTGATCCAGCATGTGTCTGTTACCCAAGGCCATGCAGGTTCAAACTTCTTAAATTAGTGTTATCTCTTTTGCTTTTTTATGGGATCCTTAGCCAGAAGGCTTGTTCTCTGCAAATGCAATGATGTAGACTTTAAGGAGGCTAACTTCAGACTTCTTATAAGGCTACCTTTCAAGGTACTAGTACCTTTCGAGTTAAAGAGTTAAGAAAAGCCAGCATTTCATTATTCTTGTAGTGCAGTGTGGATATCAAATTGGCAAAAACATAAGATTTCCAGAGCTTCGATGGTGAGGTCATCTCTTACTTTGCAATTGTGGAGGTGACCATAGGGTGGGATTGTAGAAAGAAAGAAGCTTAGGGGACAGAGCCAGGAGGGATATAAGCATCTTTGGGAGAAGAAATAGAAAAGAGATGCTAACCAAGGAGAAGTCAATGGAGATAGTAAAAAAACAGAGTAAGAAAAGATTATTGTGTTAAAGAATGAAAATAACACTTCATAAATGCTTTTTATCTTATGAAAGTGTTAGTATAGTTTATAGGAATTTGAAGTGAGATATTCATGACAATAGTCCATAGATTTTGAAGGCTGTAAGCATAAATATATGTCTAAAGCAACACTGTTTGCATTGATGACTACCTAACAGGAGTTGTTTCACAGTTGATAATAACCATCACACACTTGTATGTTATATAAATTATAGCACACATGTGCCTGTGTTACATTGCATTATACATGCATATTGTATAACTATGTCTTGTTTGCTCATTTCTCCCACAATGATCCTATGAGGCAAGTATTTTATTGTACAGGGAGGATACCAAGGCACAGAGAAATGAAGGACCTTTCCTGTGTCATGTGCATAAGTTCATTTGGCTCCAGCCTGGCGTTGCATCACTCATCTTGTGCATGGGGTAGCATTGACATTGGTCCGGCTGATTGAGGGCATTCTTTCTCTCTTGCAAAAAGAATTGCAATCCATTGCTTTTTTAAAATTTTAGGATTGACCTTTATTTACTTTTCAAGTACAGCAATAAAAAACATATCAGAACAGCACACCATTTGACGTTTGAAGAATCTAAACATCATTTCTGCACGGAAAGACTAATGGTCATCATTTGTGTGCCTGTGACTGAAAAGGTCAATGGACAGAAAAAAATAGCGGCAAGAAACGCATACACACGCAAGGGTAGTTTCCATGCCAGTGTCACATCGTACATCAGTTTTACAACAATGTTGGCCTTTGTCAACAGTTCCTAAAGGAAAAAAATCATAAGGCAGCAAAAGCAAAGAGCTACAAATGAACAAAACTAGAAGCAGGTTAAGACCTCTGTGAACACTTGAGAGACTTAATCTTTTTACTTCAAAAGACAATCCAGTTCTGTGCTCCCTAGAGAATTCTTTTTTTTTTTTCCTACCCCATCTGCTACTTCTGATGTCTTCACTTTGTCCAGAGTGGAAAATTTCCTAATTCCTTACTGTCTCTGGGAATTTTCAACTCCAAACACCTCCTAGAAGCAACCTCAGAAATTATATCAGTGTGAAATTTTGTTTTGCATCAAAGTGTTTCATTAGTTACAAAATAGCAGACAGAAAAGGGTTCACCATTTCCATTTTGAACTCAAAAGAAAATGCAAATGATCAGATATATTATGCTTAGTGCTGAATGACTACTTTACATCCCCTCTTGCTGATTACTCAGATTCTATTAAGGCTTTTTTCCTTTTGCTGGTATCTTTCTTAATATGGTGTTGAGGTGATGTAATGCATCTCTTATCACTGACTTGCCTATGGGACAGGACTTATATATTAAAACCCGGTAGAGCTTAATATCCTGAATTCTTTGGCCATAATACTCATTGGTTAAATAAAAACCTACATATGAAAATAAAACCAAAGAATTTTAGCATACAGAAGGCTCCCTTATATGTTTTATATATGGGTGAGCTATTTCCTTATTTTTCCATTCTTCTTTTATTAAACATCATTTTCCCATTTGTTCTTTGTACTGTGTGTCACAGTTTTTTTCTCACAATGCAGTTGTGAGATTTATTAATTTTGTTCTTTGTTTTGAAAACCTCATTTTTTTGTGAGAGATATAGTGTATTTTGTGGCTGTTGCAGGTTACACAGCTTATTGCTATAAAGATAATAACTTCTAGTAGCTTTGCACAGATTTTTAAAATTTTTTTGCTTTGTTTTATTTCTTTCCAAAAAGCTTTTACAGAGTTGGTTATAGCACTGAGGGAATAACTTTATAGAAAATCAGTGTTACAAAAGAAAAAGAAAAAAGAAAGGTAAAGGAAGACAGTTCTCCATCCTTTTTGAGTCTCCCACTGGAAGAATGAAGTATTGTCCTAAACAAAATGTGCTTCCTGAGTGATGGCTAATAAGTAGCTCTCTACTGGCCTGACTTTGATACTGTAAAAGTATTTGCATTTGTTTGATATTAAGAGATACTCACATCAATATTCGGGATGTCAGATGGAAGCCAGTTAAGTTTAGTTCTGAATTATTTTAAATCAGCTCTCTTTGACAGCACTGTTTGGCAGTTTGGCAGTTTTTCATATTTCTTTTAAATTTTAATTATAACCCATCAAGTCTTAAGCAATTACTTCTGGGTTAGACTCTTGATGAATGTCATAGCAGGGTGTTTTAATTTAATGGATCCAGAAAAACATCTGTTTCTAATATTTTAAAAGCCAATTTATATGGAAATTCATTTAATGCACAGTCAATACACGGAGACTTGAAAAATCAAAATGGAAAATCAAACTTCTGTGATGTACTCAGTCTTCTGTTAACAAAGGATTTCACTTATGATAGGTTCACTACTTAACTCTCAAGCTATCATAGTTTAGAAAAAGGTAGCAATTTATTTCTCATATGCGTGAAATAGGTAAATTGTTCACCTAAGGCTGGTTTGCTTTATCTGACAGGGACTCAGTTTCCTCTGGTCTTCTCTCTTTTCCCCTGGGATTCTTATCCCTACAAATATCTTATGGCCCATTGCTGGAGCTCTGCTATTACATGTGTGCTTCATGTAGCAGGAAGGAGGGAGGGCAGAATGAGGCAAAAAAGGTCAACTTTTCCTTTCAGGATGCATTTTTGGAGTAGTAGCCCAAAGCTAGTTACATGACAATGTTTAGAATTAGAGGAAGTGTGCCCGATAACCACGTAGTCACCTGCAGACTAAAATTCTGTTGATATGGAAAGAGTCTAGTTATGGGGGAATGATGAACTATCTCTGCTATGTAGTATAATTTTTAAGATATGGTTTTAACAGATATTCCTTTTGGGTAGTGTTCCTAAATAGACAATATGCATAAAAGGACCAGCATGATATTTGGCGAATGGTAGATAATCACTAGGTACTGACTGATCTGTTTTAATTCTAACTCCTAAATGTAACAAATTTCAGAAGTTAAGGATCAAGAAGACTTCAATAAGGGACTTTTTATAAATTGTAGCCCAGTCTTTTATTCCATTTTATTATAATCATAATAACAGCTAATAGGGCAGAGGTGTCATTTGTAGTAGATTGTTCAGAATGCTCATGTATCTGCAAAGCAATGCTTTTGCTTCTCTATATAGAAGATAAATGAACAATTACAGATATTTGTTAAATGATTCCAATTAAGGTTGACTATTATCACAGAAACTGAAGCTCACATAGGTTAATTAAGAAGCCACTCAGAGAAGCTATTGGAAACTACTGTTGCCCAGTCATTTGATTCTACTAGGCGTACTACCTGTTTCCTCTGCCTGTCACTTTGGTTGTGTTTCTTAATCTGTTTGAATCTCTATTGCATTTTTTAAAATCTGGTAGTAAATTACTGACCTTGGGCTCAGGAATGTTTTTTTCCTGTCAATCATGGCTTTTCCAACCTGAAGTTTGGTAATGTTTATGTGAAAGTGTTCGATGCTCATAGCTGCCTTATATTGAAAGGCAGAACTGGCGAAGCAGCTACAGGTAAATGCCAGTAGGGCAGCCTCCCTTCACTTAATCTTCAGCCACACTTGCCTGAACTTCCTAGAGCAGCTCTTGCAGCAGAGCAGCCAGGAGTTTTCTAGTTGTGATATTGCTGTCCTGCTCCTTCTTGCTCATGTGCCCCTTTTGTGTTTCTGGAAATAGAGGGATAGGTCCATTAGGATTACAGAAAACTGCGGATTGTACCCTGCTTCCTTGGAATTTGCAAACCGAGTCCTCTGTAGGTATGCCATATCTGTGTATACCAGAAGTATTGGTTCCTTATCCTTAATATTGACTTTTAAATTCTTGACAGACTCATTTTGAGCTTTATAAAACCCATTACTAATAAGAAAATTAATTTCTCTTGCACATAGACATCTCATGAAATATAAACCTTAACATTGTTATAGGGTTCGTCTTTTTATAACCCTCCCAGCAGTATGTATTTCATTTTATTGGGAAAACCAGAATATTGAAAGAAAGCACAACCCACAAAACTCTATTCTGCTTTTTCACACTTAGAAAAGCTATTAGTTTTTTTTTTTTTTTAAACTATAACTTTTTCACCTGAGTGATATGGAGAATTATATTTGTCTTGTCAATATTGTTCCAAAATTTTGATTAAAATGTATAGCCAGGAACTTCGGTACTGGGGTTGTCAGAGAACAAGGACTCAGGAGATAGTAGTGCCTACTGTGAAGTTTCTTTGGAGATGCCAAGTAGACAGGCCTGGAACTTTTAATTCTCAAATCAGCAGACACAATAATTTCTACAGGTCAAGGCAAGACCTCTGAGAGCAGAGAACTGGGAAATGCTGTTTATTATGGATGAAGAGGGGATCTCCATGCTGAGAGCCCATCCACCCGGTCTCGCCTTTCTCTAGGCCTTGCTGTTCTTAGGCACATTAGCATCACCTTGGAGGTTATTAGAGACATACTGTCTTAGCTGCTCTTTTCCTTGGTCAGATAAAATACCTGGCATGAGTGTTAAAGGAGAAAGTTTTACTGCAGCTCAGTGTGTGCAGGTTTCAGTCCATAGTCGGTTGGCTCTGAAACAGGGTGGCAAGGCAGAGGGGCATCAAAAGGAGACAGAGTCCATGTCAAAGCAGACAGGCAAAAGGTGGCAGAGCAGCAAGCAGCAAGTGACCAGTGAGGACCACAGCAGTCCTCTTTCTTTCCTTTATATCCTACCCAGGCTATCTGCCCTTAGGGCTGGTAGCCTCACACCCAGTGTGGGGAATCTTAACCATAGCACCACACCATCTGTCCATCCCTGGGTCATGTCCTTGATTTCAGCATCAGACTCCAGAACCCACCACTTTATATTGACTTTTAAATTCTTGACAGCTTCATACTGAGCTGTGAAGAACCCTACCTATGACTGTATGAGGTGGTGGGGGAACATCAACTCACAAGCTGTATGTAGCACAGCCAGGCTTCTCCCCATAACTGCTCAATTCAAGCTTGCTGTTTAGATTACCTAGGTGAAGTGTGTATGTAAGAAACACTGTTTAGGTACTAGAGTTTGACCTAAAATTTACCTTTTAGTAGAGGACCAGTTCCCCTTGTAAATGATTCTTTACACCAACACCACCTGCTTGAGAATGCAGAATCTCAGACCTCAAATGGACATAGAGCTTGGACTCTGCATTTCTTAGCCAGTGTGCCACACAGTTTCCAGGGCAGTAGTTGGGTAGCTGCTACACTGAAGCTCAAGTCATCGACAAAAAGAACAAACAAACTTGTGTTTCTTGGCTATTAACATTTGCATTCAGGAAAACTAGTGCTTTCCTGTTGGAGGTGTTAGTGCGCACTAGGAGGGAGATATGAGTCAACTTGGCACAATCAGGAACCCTTCCCAGCACCACCTCATAAAGAAACTTCTGGAAAAGCAGTATCTCAACAATGTCATTTTATTTATTGTTTATTTTCTTTTTGCATTTTACATTTGATTTTTAAACAAAAACACATTTTGTTTTCTAGCCGTGCTATCAAAACTAATCAGGACCTCCTCCGAGAAACTCCATGGACCCACATTTTCTACAATGATTTTTGGGGGACGCTTCTCACACACAGTGGCAGCCACAAATCCTATCGGCCGCTCTGTACTCTTTCCTTTCGCCTGAACCATGCCATCGGAGGCTTGAACCCCTGGAGCTACCATCTCGTCAACGTCCTATTGCATGCGGCGGTCACCGGTCTCTTCACCAGCTTCTCCAAGATCCTCCTCGGGGACGGATATTGGACCTTCATGGCCGGCCTGATGTTTGCTTCCCACCCCATCCACACAGAGGCGGTGGCAGGAATCGTCGGCCGGGCTGATGTCGGGGCCGGTCTGTTCTTTCTCCTCTCCTTGCTGTGCTACATTAAACACTGTTCTACAAGAGGCTATTCAGCCAGGACCTGGGGCTGGTTCCTGGGGACAGGACTGTGTGCAGGGTGCAGCATGCTGTGGAAAGAACAAGGAGTGACTGTTCTTGCAGTCTCAGCAGTTTATGATGTCTTTGTCTGTCACAGACTGAAAATGAAGCAGATCATACCTACCATTTACAAAGTAAGTGACTGTTAGCTCTTGAGTGTTGGATTACGGAGTAGTATACTTGCTTGGTTCTTGGCTGCCATTTAAAAACCAAATTTGTTCCTCCTCAAGAAGAATTTAAAATGAGTTCCTCTTTGATCTTGGGCAAGTGGAAGTGTCCTTTTTGACCTTTCTCTACTAAGGAGGGTTTTCAGTCACTGCTTCTTTTATTTCTCAGGTTTCTTAAGTGATTTTTATGATTTCAGAGGTACCGAAAGAATAATTTTGCCTTAATAAGAATATCCATCTTTATTCATTGATTTTTTAATTCATTCTTTATTTCTGCCAAATTCTCCATAATCTAATAAATTGCCTATATTATATTTTTATAAATATAACAGCCAATAATAAGGAGTTAACTGCTGGGCTCTGTGGAGGGGAAATCCCCAGGCATTCTAGGGTGACTTTTGCTGAGTTTGGAAAGCAGCTGGCTGCTTACTGCACTGGGAAGTTGACTTCTTAAACAGTGACTCAGATTCCCCTTTTCCTTGTGGGAAGAGCATATAGAGAGTCAAAATAGAAAGTGCTTGTTATAAGCTTTGCCTTGGGGCCAGTGTAGACCTTTGCCTCTGGGCTTAATGTTGGTTCCTCTGACTTGCCTTATTCTGTGGCTACAGAAGCATTTTTGGATGTGAGTACACTTCAGAGACTGAGTAGTTAGTTAGTGGAGCGTTGGAGGGTGGGGGCTACAGGGCAAACTGGGCCCCTGGAGAAACTGCCTGCCTACTCTGTCCTCTTCCTCTGTCACTCAGAAGACTCACCTTGTTTAGAGTTAGGAATGAATCTGGCCAAAGTTTGAAAATTTCTGTTTGGAAACATCAGACAAACTTCCTCATTGCTTTTGGACATTTGAAGGAAGGACTTTCCTTCCTTCCCTCCCTCCTGAATATCTGGGGCTGTAGTTACTGATTGCTGTACCTGTTTGGGTAGGAATTACAGCTTTAGAAACTTGCTGTTCTGAAGCCTTTCAGTTTTCCTAGATTTGACTACCTTTTCTGCCTTACTTCCAAATTTTGCTCAAAATTGAATTGGAAAGAAATTAATGAAAAAAATGAAGAAAATAGAACTTAAACATATGTTGACCATATTGTCACTTAGTAGAATAACTACAGCTGCGCTTTTGCTCTACAGGAAATGTAACCTTTTCACTTAGGACTCAGCTACCTACAACTTAATGAAGTTCTTCTGGGATTCCAATTACATGCTAAAACTTTAAAGAACACTCTAGGTAGAGTTTGATTCTTAGAACCAACATATGGTTTAAAAGTTAAGTTCGTCATTGAAACAGTTTTAATTCTCTCAAGAAGATTGGGAGAGAATAATGTTTTTTTTCTAGTGCGATGTCATCGACATAACACACTTTCTTGTTTCCTGAAGATACAAATAGAGTATTTTGTCTTTTTTGCAGGTTGCATTTTTCCAACACAGGCTCAGTAATGTTTTGCACCTTGTGCTGATAGCCTGTGAAATCTGGTCTCACAGAATGTTTGTTTTAGGGCTAGGGAAGATAGCTCAGTTGAGTAAGTGCCTGCTTTGGCAAGTGCAGGGACCAGGGTTTCATCCCTGGTCCCACATGCCTTGCCGGCCCCGCCCCTAGGGTGCACTGAGCAGGTGACTGAGTTCAGGCATGGTGGCACATGCCTTTAATCCCAGCACTGGGGAGGCTAAAAACAGGAGGATCACTACATGTCTGAGCTGCATAATGAAACCCTGTACCAAGTACATAAATGAAAAAAAAAAAAGAATGTTTTATCATCTCATTAATATATCAAGTCAGGATTTGCTTTTGAAGTTTTTTTGGGGGAAAAATTTCAGTTATCTAAGATATATCTATATCTCTATCTATCTATCTATCTATCTATCTATCTATCTATCTATCTATCTTAGATATCTAACTGCTGGCCTTGAAATCACAGCAGTCCTCTTGCCTCAAACTCCCTAGTGCTCGGATTATAGGCTTGTGCCATTACTCCTGCTCCAGGTATAAAAGGATATATTTATTGTACAGTGACTTACCATATGACTTACCATATGAATATTCTGGACAATAATCAGGGCATACTTACAAAATTATTTGTCCTTTAAAGTTAGGATTTATCTCAACATTCTGTATTTTATCTGGCAACTTGACTCATGTAAGTGCCACTTGATAAAGATGAGAAATACCTTTGGCAGAGGAGCTCCTGTAAGAAGGTTGAGGTCCCTGTGTTACGGAAAAGGGCTCAGTCTTATTCGAGGTTCAGTGTCCTGAGGTGACACTACTTGTCCTGCAGATGCCTGTGCCTGCTGCTGGTCAGGTAGCCACAGTAGTGGTAGTGGGAGTCAGGCTGCAAGACCCTTCATCATACTTTTTTTTTTTTTGGCGGAACTGGAGATTGAACTCAGGCCCTTGAGCTCGCCAGGGAAGTGCTTATTCTACTGAGCTATCTCCCCAGCCCCCATCATACTTCTGATTGTCTGGAAATACTTTTACTATTCTCTAAAGGTATGAAGATGGGATGAACATATAAAAAGCCAGATGAATGTTCAGTGGGAAGGAAATAATGTGGAATGAAACCTGGGAACTTGGTCTATTGCTATTTGTCTCTTCCTCTGGAAATGAAAAGATAGTTATCCTTGTTTCCTGTAGTTGGGATGGATATATGAGCTGCACGATGTTAAGTGTGAGCTAGCATAACCGGCACAGTATTTGGAAGACAATATATACTAGTGAAGAAATATAAGAAACATAGGTGGAAATTGTGATTCTTTACTTTTAAGAAAGTCATGATGAAATGGTAAACCTTAGGTAGTTCTTAAATGTCTAGTGCTTTGTAAAACATGAAATAAGACCTGCTTAGAAATTAACCAATTGTGAAGTACACACATGTTAACACATCTTTGAGTTAAAATTTCATGACTAAGAAGCTTATAGACTGCATAAATTGTTTATGCAACTTACAGAAAATTCCATATGATGCCAGTGTAATATGTGGATTTCTATGTGTGGTATGAGTTAGAAGAGATTCTTCCTGAAGAAAGTAGATTAGAAAACTTCAGAGGATCCCTTTGAACTTTTAGAGAATAATCATCTTAATCGTCTTACCAGTTAACTCCACATCCTGGTTAGGGTGTGCCAGATGAGGTACACTGCCTTGTCCTGTTAGAGCAGCACGAATGGTTTAGCTTTCAGAGACAAATTAGGGTACTGATCAAATACTGAAAACCTTAAAATGGGTGCCCATGGAAAGCTTGTTAGAAGGCAAGCATTTCTAGTTTTATATTGTGACGGTGATAACTTTTATCACAGGAGCCATACTAAGCATCTGTTTTACCATAGTAGATACACTAAGCACTGTGGTTCTGATTCTGGAACTGTTGTTGCTTTTGTTATTGCATGGGAGGATTGGGCTCAGAGCCTCGTACCTGCAGGGCAAATGCTCTATCACTGAGCTTCGCCCCCTGTCCTTTTTATTTTTGAGAAAGGTTGTTATAGAATTTTCCAGGATGCCCTTGAACTTGTGTTCTTCCTGTTTTAATGTCCTGAGTAGCTGAGATTACAGACACATGCTCGTGTACTCAGCTTAATGATAAACACTTATTTAAATACTTGTCTGCTCCTCAAGCTCAAACGACTCCCAGGGCTGTGCAAAAAGGATTATGTTGAGTGCATGTTGTCTGCGCCACTAGTCCTTTCTAGTCCATAGCTGCAGTTTTTTTTTTTTTTTTTTAAGATGTAGGTTTCTATTCAGGAGCGCTTAGGATTTCTTTAGGAAGACAGCAGTTCTTTTGTGGTGTCTCCTGTTTTTTAATATTGGTTGTAAATTTAAAAAAACAACAATTGCTGTTTGGGCTAGAAAAAAAAAATATTTGAGATGCTGAAATTCAGCTAATCTTAACTCCCAGACTTGTTATAAATGATACACATATCCGTATTGCAATGGTTTTTCTTTCTTTTTTTTTTTTTAGCTGTGCAAAAAACATTGAACGTTATGTTTTTCTTTGCTACAGTATAAGAGAAACAGTAAGTTTTTGGCACATAACAGGTATTTTATTTAATATTCAATGAACATTTAGAGTGTCTGTACTTGCCAGATTCTGTGCTTAGTGTACTAAAATGTTAACACCTTTAACTTAACAACTGCTTTGTTGAGAGAAGCAGTCTGACTTGTGAAATAATGTCACTGAGCACTGACAAACTATAATTTTGTCAGTACTTAGATGTGTCAGAAAACACTACATATAAAAGTCTTCAGAAATGTGTATGAACAAAAGTCTGTGTTTTAAAATATTCTGAATTGTGAGCCTCAGGATGGTGTGTAATGTGGTTCTTAGTTATCCTTGGCCTGTAGTAAGGCACCCAGTACATGGTCGGGGTTCCCCAGCCTTTAGTAAGGCACCCGGCACAGAGTCAGAGTTCTGTAAATCACTGTATTTGCACTGAAGAGGTTCTCTTTTTATCTGGCTGTAATGTTGGACTGAAATCTGCACTCGCTCCTATTTGCAATGAGAATTTCATTACCAGGTTCATAGGGTCTGGAAGATGAGGCTGGTAGACACGTCTTTCAGAAAAACAAATATTCTTGACCTCTTATCAAATCATTGTTTAGTGTTCTTTATGTTCTTTCTCATTTATTTAGTTTTATTTGGTCAAAAGTGAGGGTAGGGGAGCTTTGGCATATACTGAAAATAGCCTTGTAAATAAGTACCAGAGTTTTATCTGCCCTCAATTTTTTTTATAAGCCTTCATGACCCCAGGAGGTATATGGATAATAAAATCAGTAAAAGCAACATTTTTCTTATTCAGAATCAGGCATTACTTGTCTAGTGGCTATTTTCTGTGCTTATTTAATGTCTGTTAACTGTTTAATATGGAAACATCATTTTTCCTTTTGTTAGTCTCATAATCACTTATTCAGTTACAGGTGGAAAATAAAGACAGAAAGTACAGTGGATCAGGGAGTGAGATAGTCACTACAACAAGTCTAAGAATAGCTGAGGATTTTTGGCGAAATGATGTCCTTTTAATTTGATCTTTGACTTTCTCTAAAGGTGACTATTTGTGTTTTGCTGCAGTTGTTTCCAAGATGCACATTATCTTAAATTTTGCGGTTTTTTTCCTTCACATAAATAAGATATGATGATTATATTATCATACAGGAAAATAGAAAGCATTACCATTTTTGAAAAATGAGTCGTCTTTCTAGAAATAGCTTTTTTGTTTTAATCTCAAAGAGGATGTGGATTATGGGTTTTGCCCCTGGGAAATAATGTTTATCTTGCTCATAGCTGTTAGTTAAGCTTGGATTTAGATGTGATCAGATCATACCTAACAAACAACCCATCCTGGCAAAGGGCTTGCAAAGTTTCTTTCTTTAGTGATTTCCAAAGGTGAGATTTTATGTCCTGGGGCAGGATTTTGGTTCATCACTCTGCATACCAGAGGAATTAAATGTGGCACTTTGGTGCATACGCTTGTTTTGTACAGAGAAAAGCACAAAATGCAGAGTCCACAAGTACTTGCACGTTGGTTCCACGTGCTTGTTTGTGTTTGACTAGTTGCATGGTATTGGTGGAATCTGTTATCATTTGCGGTTCTTTCCCTTTTGTTTCTGGACTAAGTTTTGATTTTGCTCAGGTTACAACCTTCAGATTGATTGTGCTGAATGAAATCAGATTTGCTTGATACCTTTTATTTTTCATTCAGCATCTGTGTCACTCTACTTTGGCTAATATTCCCAACATCTTATGATTTCTGTCCCATCCTTTACCTTATGCTTGGCTTTGTGAAAATCCAGATACATAACATACCTGATTCCAAGACTGTGGGGCTCTTTGCTGTGCATTTATAAATGTATTTGGATTTCCTCCCAGTCAACTTGTTGTAGCATTTAATATTCATGACCTGTAGTACTTTAAAACTCTGAACAGCTGCCAGTACTGCTAACCAGATAATACCACAAATGAAGTTGAGGTTCAGAAATATTTTATAATTCAAAAAGTCAAAGATTAAAAAGGTATTTTATTCCTGTAGTTTGGCTCCTTTGCTCAACTGATTTAAGATGATTCTGTATTCTAGTTACAGAGTAATTTAAATTTGGAAACCTATCATTACAAGCTTCTGTAATGATGTTTAGATTACAGACTTTTTATTCCCTTTGGTTTTTTGAGACAGGGTCTCACTGCATTGCCCAGCCTGGCCCTGAACTCATGATCCTTCTGCCTCAGCCTCCCAAGTAGTAGGATTTATAGGGGTATGCTACCATTTCCAGCTACATTATAACCTTAAACCTGTGAATAACAGTCTTTTCAAATTATGTTAGAAAGAATGATTGTGTTAAATCATGGGAATTCAAAGACAAATGGAAAGGACTCTGGTCAGAACAACTTTACAGACTAGTGAGAAGTTGAAAATAGTGCATATAAATGCACAACTTCAGTTCAAGTGGGAAAGTGGTGAAGATGGAAGGTACCTATCAGGAGTTTTAGGGGAGTTTAGAGGAAGGAAAAGTGACTTTTGGCTTATAGATTTCAGGAAATGTCTTCTAATCAGAGCCATCCAAGCAGAGCCCTGAAGGGTAGGTAGTTCAATGTACTCAGTATGTTTGGAGAGGCCAGTGGGGTGGAGGTTACAGTATGAGCCTGAACAGAAGGAAACTCCGGGACTGACTGGGGTCTGCTGAGCAGTGGTTTTGACAGAGTGTATGAAGAGTGTAGTGGGAAACAAGTGTGTAGCCTGAGGCCCACTAGTGGGAATAACAATACAGGAACAGTTTGAAGTATGTATTAGTCCCAAATATTAGAAGCTAATGCATGGTTTTTAAATATATTTGAACTTAGACCACAGACAAAGTCTAGGAATATATAGGTCAGCATTTTTCTACCTGAGATGGGAGGTAGATCCGTTTTTTGTCCTTTTAAAAATATGAAACCTCTTTCTTTCTTTCTTTCTTTCTTTCTTTCTTTCTTTCTTTCTTTCTTTCTTTCTTTCTTTCTTTCTTTCTCTTTCTTTCTTTCTTTCTTTCTTTCTTTCTTTCTTTCTTTCTTTCTTTCTTTCTTTCTTTCATTATGGGGCTCAGCATTAAACTCAGGAGTTGGATTTAATACTGTATCTCATTCACTAAGTGTGTCTCTGGTTGGTCTGTATCTCATCCTCTACCATGTTTCAAAATATATTTTCTGAAGACGGGTTGTATTTTATTTTTTCACTCTGTAATATTTCGCGTATTATTATGAACTTTCAATGAGAAAAATAGGGGCCCATATGGGATTTTCTTCAGTGTCCTTCTTTTCAGTGTTGCTAAACAATGCTCTGATACAACACGACCAGCCACTAGTACAAAATCCCTCTTTGTTTTTTACTCATATGTACTAGAAGATAGACAAATTTTTTTTTTGAGAAGGACTTTTTCTGTGTTCAACACTATCAGCACTGAATTTCAACTAAGTTAACTCAGTGTATCGCGGGTGAAAATAACACCCAAATTGGACCTTGTGATGAATAAATAATGAATCTCATTGAAATCATCTATGCCGTTCTCCTAACACTGTTTATGGGATGCGTATTACATCATTCAGCTCAATTTTCCGTAACCTGCTGGCTCAGAGGAACTGCATGAGGGGAGGCTCATGATGATTAGGTTGCTCATATTTAACTCAGTACTGGTGGTTTCATGGAGAAGGATGTAGTTTGCACAAATCTGAAATCCATTGTCATTGTCTAGAAGTCAGATTCGGGCCTTAATTGCCTGGAACAATGGAAATCTAGTGCTGATTTCTCTGATGAAACTGAAAGTGCAGCAAGCAGATCCTAGGATTCTATGAAGGTGTTAAAGAGTCCTAACAGAGAAGAATAGGGTAGGAAGAGGTGGATAAACATGACTATTAGATGCAGTGGTACTATAGGAAATAGCAATTGTGATATGGTGGTAAGGCAGCGTTTTATTTTTAAACAAACATTCAGGTTTTATACCTGTCGATCATACTATTCCTTTCTTCAGAAGGACATTGAGAAATTGAAAGAGAAATATAATGACTCCTAACACCCAGGTCTGTGATATTTTGTTGTTAATAAGGTCAGCGCGACCTTGCTCTCTGCTTTGTCTTTGCAATGCTGCAGAACCCAGATGGCTCTTGTATGCTCTGCTGGTCCGATTATAACTCTCGCATCAAGTGAAATAGCATGAATTCCGAATTTAATACATGTTTCTTCAGTAATTATGGCCTTGATTAGTGAAGTCAGTGTTGCTGTTTCAAAAAACACTTTCTTTTTATACATGCTTATTTACTTAATATCAGCAAAATAAAGTGCAAAAAAAAAAAAAAAAAAAAAAAAAAGAAAACACTTCACTTTGACATGATAGGGTAACCATCAATGCTTATATTTTGTTATGTGGTTGTTATTTTGCTGGTAAGATAGCAGGGCAGCATGGAAAAAAATGAAGGACATATAAAAGCATAAGTGACTCAGTTAAGTTTTTGAAAATAACGAAATGGAACATACACCCAGAATTTCCCAGTAACATATGGCTAAATGTAAAGTACAAAGCAGGTATATTTAATATTCTTGATTACATGCAGTGCCAATTATTGATTTTTAAAAATAATTAAGTTTTGTCTCTAAATCTAAAAAAAGGAAAAATAATGTTTAATTTTGTGCTTTCTAAGTTGCTAAACCCGTTAGAAATATGACCCAGCTTTGGGGCTGGTGGTGTTATATTGGTTTTTAATGTATTGAGAACTTATAAGTGCCCCCCACCTATAAGGTATGTGTGAGTGTGCGGTGGGTTCACAGGAATGAGTGCATGAATATAGTGGATGTGATGTAGTTAGCTATGCCAGCCTTATGCAGGAATTACCGCAGCACATTTCCATAACTTTTTTCTTATTAGTCCATGTTTGCAGGACATAATGATTACATTTATCGTGGGAATTTTTTTTTTCTTCCTCTATTCCAGGGAATGATGTACAGGGTGTTCAGGGTCTCACTACTAGATTGGACTCATAGTGGTTCTCCTTTTTATAGCTTCCCAAGTGCTGGAATTAAGGCATGTGTCACCACACTCAGTCTCAACTGCTGTCTCAGTGTGCTCTGGGGATGGGACCGGCCTGGGAATCGAACCCCAGGCTCCTGAAGGTGCTTTAACTATTGAGCTATTTGGCTGGCCTATAGCATGGGGAGTTTGTGGATGTACATAACACATCTTAATTCTTGTTTTTGTTCCTGTCCCTTTTCTTCCTTCCAACGTTTATGAAATGAAAAACTTCAAATTTCATGAAATTTTTATGTTTCTGAAGTTTGAGGTGAATATATGCCACTTTAAGGCCATTGTGTGTAGTCTTAGATGTGAAGGCACAGTGTAATATTGAACACTAAATGTGTTCAATACTGTGGAAAGAACTGCTGTTTACTTTAAATGACCACTTGGTACTTGGCTAGGCTTTCCATGCAGAAGTGTTAGTAGGGCCATTGTGGAAAATGCATAGGACTAGATCTTACACACTCGGACCTCCAAAGAAATGAGCTCATCCAGGTATGTGGGCTTGGGTGAATTACTAGACTTCTTTGTGATTCCTCAATCAGGGATGTAACAATACCTTGTGTTTAGGTATAAATACAGTAAATGTACGTCGTCCGCCAAGTTCTTTTCATATAGTAGGTGTCGTCACTGTCATGAAGCATTCTACTGGTTTGTGTCTTGTTTTTGTATTCATAAACTTTTTAATCTGTCATTATAAGGAGCATCCATAGACGTGGCAGTGGTTGTTCTGGAACCACATAGACCAGCCAATTAAGGAGATACATGGTGAAATGTCAATCAGCAAAGCATGGAGTATTTGCCAGTGCTGACAATTGAAAGAAAACTGAGGAAAAGAATCTCTTTCAAGGATAATTTTTCAGAACAGTGTGATTTGATCATTTATCTTTTGTTTGATTGATGGGAAACAAGTACCTATGGAGTCCTTAATTGGCCAGCATCGCTTCTATCTCCTCATCGCTTCCCATTTTTATAGCCTGGTTTTATCCCCTCTGGGCTCAGGAGGGTGCTGTTGCTTATATATCTGAAAGTGGAGGGGAGCCTATTTCCCGTGCTACCCCTACTGCTCTGTTTTCTGTACATTTCCTTTTAGCCAGGTTTATAGGAAGGAAGATTAGTTCAGCGGCTGCAGTGGTCAAGTCTCATTCTTTTGTGAAAAAAGGAGGCACTGTTATTACCTAAAGGTGAATACTAATCTCTCCTTCTCCTATTCTTCCCCAACCTAGCAGGCAATATTGCTGTAGCTGATTTCCTGAATCTCTGTTATAACAAACCTTTTCACAGAAATGTTGAAGCTAGATTTTTGTTGTTGTTCAACCACTTAGTTCATTTCTTCACCTCCTGGGGAGAGCACGGAAGGCAGAAACTTTTGTTTATAGAGCAAGAGTATTTTCTGGCTGTCAAAACTTTCATAAAATACTTTGGATGCCTTAATAACATTCAGGTGAATTCATTTTTATGGAAACTTAAATTTTAGTAACTTTGGCCTGCCGACACAAATATGTAGGTAATATGAGCATTTTATATCAAAAATCCAGTATTAACAAATCTGATGTAGTTGACAGATGGGGTGGGTGGGGGTGACTATTTACTTGAAAGACTAGAGTTTTCTCTGAATATACCAAACTTAATAGCCATCTGCTTCTGATAGGTAAATTATTTTAAACTAGAGATTACAGGGCAACAGAGCCTACTGAAATTTTTGGCCTGTGTACATTTTGTTGAGTTGAGGTAAAGCTGGAGGGAGATAACCAAAGGGTGGCTTTTTGAAAATCTCTCAGACTTTTGATGACTAGCTAGATTTCAGAACCTGCTAATGAACACTACTAGTCTGATCCTCTTGTATAGTATTACTAAATATTCTAGAGTATTTATAAAAATGAGATATGACAACAGGAGAGAAATATTAGAAACCATCTGTGTCTCTGCATCCTGACTCATTTCCTAATAGAATTTGAGGCCCCCAGAATTCAGGCATGTGATTAGTGAAGAGGAGGGGAAAGGAGTCTGGCCTGCTCCTCCAGGTCTAGTGCCTATCATTACACACATTTCCCCCTTGCCTTTAATATTTAAGAGCTTGTTATTATGGAAATTTTCATTTGGCCAATTGCACTTCAATTGAACTAGAGATTAGTAATGGACCTTCATGTACCCATCACTCAAGTTAATCATTAATTAGAATTCTACTCTTCATTTCTCCTAGGTCTCCTTTCTTATACTAATAAAGCTAAGCTTCCTTTGGAAACTGGGTTGTTCATTGTTTTCTTGTTGTTTCATGCCCTTAGGCTCCTTCTTGACTTCCCCTCCCCCATACTATCTTCATGGAGGCTTTCCTGTTTGTGTTTTGTTGTTCTATATGGCCAGCTTCATTTAAATCCATATTCAGGTGGTTTACTTATTTTTATGGCTACTGTGAGTTTAATGCAGATGCTAAAGTCAGTGTGTTTTTCTTTCTAATTTGGTTAATTTCTTTCATGGACAGCGTGTTGCTATTTGAAATAGGTTACTGCTCACTCAAGTGGTAGTCTCTATGATGATGTTGAGCTTTACTTTGGTCTAGAAGTGGAAAGTTGATGAACTGTAGGGCACCTCTTCCGCTCCGCACTTTCCAGCTCTCCAGAGCAGGGCTGCTACAGTCACAGAACCATGGAACACGCTAAGCATTAGCAGTTGACCATCAGGTGGATGTGTAGTCCACATATTTCTAACAAGTCCAGGAATGTGATGGCAGTTTTGAAAATGCAGTCACAGCAGTTTGAAAGATTCTCTAACTATAGAAAGTGACAAGTTTTTGCAATCTGGTGAACATCCAGATGGGTGACAACCTATTGTGTAAAATGAATAGTGAAATTTGAAACTAGAAATAATGTGTTTTTGAGGTAGAAGGGCAAAAATGGAGAAAATGCAGAAGCATTAATGGAAAAATGGGCTGGCTGGATTTATGTTGTCATGGCAGCCTCTGGAAGCTTTTGCTTCTTGGACTGTATCATTTGCAGTCTTTGATTGTCTTGCATCTCGCAGTATAATCTTCCCCATGGCTGTTCTGACTTCTGCATTGTTCATAGAGGGAGAGAAATTACTCATCTGAATTCACTCTATGCACTTTCCTTTGTGTATACACAGGTTTGATAGTAAGAAGGACAACAACCACCATGAGGCCTACGGTGTGGTGCTAAAGTGTCTTCTATGACTTAGTTATGGTCCATGCTACATTACTTGGTGTTACCTTTATTTATAGAAAAGGTATCATAAAATGAATATTGTGGATATGAAAAAATTGTCCAGTGATTCACAAATCGTGCACAATAGAGAGAGGATTTCATTCTCAGTGTCTCACACCGAAGCTTACTTCTTCCCATTATGCTGCCTTTGTACAAAGTTACTGAAAATGGAAGAATCAAATAGTATTACAAAAGAAATACCCTCTTCTCATGTAGCTTGGTTTTTGGAAAATGCTGTTAGTATGGTAGCATTAAGTATAAATGTTCTATTCTCTCCCACGCAGTGACTACATTTATGAACACCAAAAATGTAAAGGTGATTCCTATTTTACTCCAGACTATAGGCAGTGGGAGACTTCCTGTGCGCAATAACCGCAGTACTCCATGCTAAGCGCTAATGGGATTCCATAACGTGCTAAAGAAGCACAAGTGTCAGACACAATTTAATATGACTGATTAGGGAAGAATCTGAGAGAAGAACAGAAAAATGACAGGAAAGTTAGTGCCCTTAACAGCTCCATCTATCCATGTTTGTTTCTTTGATTCAAGGTCATTTCATGCTCAACTTTTCATTTGTGTTCCATATCTACTTGTATTTTCTGTTCCAGAGGCTGTTTTATGATAAGAAGCTTGCCTCTGTGGTCCTGCTGGCTTTCAACTTCCTGTATAGCTGTTGCTGTCCTCACATTTGTGATTCTCCTGCTTCAACTTCCTGGGTGCTGGGATTATTATCAATCCCCCCCACCCCCCCAGTGATGGTGTTGAACCCATGAGAATGCTAGGCAAGGGCTCTGTCACCGAGCTATGCCTCTCCTGTCTTCCATTGTGCTTTCTTAAGTTTTTTATTTTTGGTTTGCTTGTTTTTTGTTTTTGGTGGTACAGAGGAGTTTATATCCACAGGGGATTTAATATCCACGGGTCTGGGCCTACATCTCCAGTAATAACTGTCATGATAACTATGTAGATTCACTATTGCTGTCTCATTTTAAAAAATAGGTTTAGCGGGTTGGTAAGATAGCTCAGTGGATTAAGTACCTGCTTAGGCAAGTACAGGAGCCAGGATTCTATCCTTGACATCACTTTCTGTCGCAGTCCTGCCCCTGCGTCCTCTGAGCCAGGGACCAAGTCCAGGCAAGTTGGTGTGTACCTGTAATCCCAGCACTGGGGAGGCTGAAAACAGGAGGATCACTATGAATTTGAGTTGCATAGTGAGACCTTGCACAAAATTAAAAAAAATAAAGAACTTATGTGAACTCCAAATATACAGTAAAACTGAACTTCAGTGTAAAAAGTAGACTGAATATTTAATGAGCATCGATATGAGTGTGTGCATGCATGTATACTGCATCTACTGAAATTTTGTTAATATAGTAATACATACAAATATGTTTAGGTCAGTTAACAGTATTGCAATGCCAAATAATGTCACATGTTTCTTAGAAGGTCCTAAACTAGTCAAGATACTTGATTATAAGGACTTGCTGTTTGTTGAATTTTTCTTTATTTTTTTATAAAGAGGGAGTATGGTTTTCTGGATTCAATATCCCAAGCCTATGAGGCCCAGGTATAATTTTGATTTAAAAAATATTATTCAAAGGCAATAGGGTACATAAACTATGGATTGTGTTATATTCCCTTCAGGGTAGCACTTTTTCATAAGAAACATTTAGGATTTCTGTAGGGGATATATATATATTATCATTTACAGTACATGGAATAAATAAAAATGATGGATTATGTCATTTTAGTTCAAGTCAGGCTTTTTGGCTTGCTGGTAATAGTTTTATTGATATGTAATTCACAGTATCATAGTTGGCCCAACTGAAAAAGCACAATTAATTGGTTTTGAGTATATTCAATGTTTGCAACCTAATTTTTAATTAAGGATGGAGATGTCGGACTTTCAGTAACCCTTTCATAAAGATGTTGACTTTGTGTGTTTTACTTTTCAAGCCTAACAGCATCCATAAGGGAGAATTTTGGCTTCCAACAGTGTGGGTCCGTAAGCCTAGTCAAAGCCTTAGGGAAATTCCCACAGGTTTTCACTGGTGCCGTTAATGTATGTAGTTTTCTTGTTGACTGTTTAACAAATAGGTAGTGGGAATTGATTAAACATGGTATCTTCTTTGGGGTTATGTATGGGTCGGAATAGTTGGACCTTTAATTTTTGTTTTCAAAACTGTGATAAATTGTAAAGTCCATACATAGGTCCTTGAATGTAATTTTCTAAAGTAAGAATCATATGTCAGAATTTGATTGCTTTCTTGGCTGTGTGTTTGTAATGGTAACTTACATTGTAAGTCTGAATATGGGAACTTTTATGCTTTTGCACTTATTTTCTTTACAGTGTTATTTTGTATATGTCATACATATGCGACACTAATTAGTTTGTCTTTCAAATATAAAGTTGATTTATTTTATATTTCATCAGGAAATATAAAAGTAAAAAGGTACTAATAAAATCTGGGATAAATCCGATTTCCATTTTATTGCTTATTTGAAAAAGGAAACATCTTTTAGACAAACAAAAAAAACATTTAAAGAGGGGACTAAAACTGGTATTTCTCTATCCCTTTAAAGAAATGGCCACCCTAAAATATGCCTTGGTATACTTCCTAGAGCAGGATTTGCTAGTTAGTACCTTTAAAAGGCCAATAACATAAAATTAAGGGAGAACAATTCTATAAAAATTTAATATGCCATTAAGACATTTTCTGATTTACATCAGATTTGTATGAAGGCGGTTTGAGTCTGCCCCTTTTTGTCCAGCTGGTAACCTTTTTCTAGATTAATTACGTAAAGGACTCTGACAAATGTTAGACATTTGAGAGAAGTTGTGATTTCAGGCATAAAGGGAACCTGCTGTAAAAAGTATGGCCATATGGCATGACGGCATGAACCCCGCAGTTCTAATCAGAAGTCCTTGGTTCTCATGGAGATTTTGCCACTACTGGTTGTGTAATTGTGGACAAGTCATTTAACTTCTCCAGCAGGGTCCTTTCCAGTACCCTGAAGATGTTTGAAGGATAAAATTATGTCATTTTATTTTAATCATACACTTAAAAATGATTTTGTTGCTTTTTGGTAAAATTATGACTTTCCTGGTCTTTGCAGTAATCAGACTAGAAAGATGAATGTTTGTGCAGGTATTAAATTTCACAATCATTTCTAGTAACAAAAGGATAAATCCCAAAGTGCTTATTACATTTGTGAGGGCCAAATTAATTACTGCAGACAGAAGGAAGGGTATGTTTTCTGACTCCCTTTCAGAGGCATCTATTTGCTTTTTAAAATAATATCCTCGTATCTCCCTTCTGTTATGATGGAGTTATGTGTCTCATTGTCTCTTAAATATAGCAAAACTTATCTAAAATGGAATCTTTCATGGGCCAGTTCTTAGTGAATGCTATTTTTACATTATCTGTGCTATTAGTTTTGCTCATAAGTAGATACTGACATTGATCTCTTGTGTGATGAAGAAAGACAGCATGTTTTCCTTAAATAGGAACACTAATTTTCTATTCTTCATAGAGAAATTTTTAAAAGACCTCTAGAAATAAAAATATCCGGTGTCAAACTTACTATTCGTTCTGCTCAGTCTCAGAAATCTGTCCTTTGAAAAGGGCCTAGGTAGCAGATGCCTCTCACCTTGAGGTCTATGAACTTTATCACAAGTGCCTTTTCTGACATTTGTGTTCCATCAAGCGAATAGACGTGACTATGTGCTGGGCTGTGAGTCTTCTAGCAACTTAGTTATTAAACTCATAGGTATTAGCAATTAGACTTCTCCAAAAGGTTTAGAACCACCTATTTGTTGTAATATGAATAATTCCATTTTATGCAAATTTCATGCATTTTACAAAAACTTTCAATATACTTATAATTTTGAATTAAAATTTATTAATTTTTATGTTCTTTTATGTTTATAGTTGAGGACAGTACTTTACCTGGCTGAATGAAGGTACAGATTTTTATTTTCCTGCACTATATTTATCAGTGTTCTATGGGGCACATGGACATGTATTTATTGCCAATCCCGCTCTGTTGGTAGGATCTCCTTCATCCTAAAAGTCTCAAAAAGAACTCATATCCAAACTTAGCACTCTGGTTATTCCCCGGATGCAGAATTCATTCAAACTAATCAGACAAAGTAAACTTTGGTAACGATCTCCCCTGAAGGCAGCCCAAGTAAGCAGAAGGTGGTTTCCAAGAACAACCACCTCTTGAAGTTCCTAGCAGCTGTAAAAATATATCTTCAGTTGAGATTCAGCTTATAGTATAAGGGTGCGTGTATTTTTCTTTTTCTTTTTCTTCATCTTCCTGTTTTTCTTTTCCCCAAATTACTTAGATATATTTCAATTATTATTATTATTTTTTTCATGGTATAAAGGCCAAGCACTCCTATCAGTCCTATCATGAAGGAAAGATGCCACTGAAAAAATGTAGATGTACAGCTTGTACCAGTTTGATGTCTTTTTTTTTTTTTTTTTTTTTTTTTTTTTTTTTTTTTTTTTTTTTTTTTTTTTTTTTTTTTTTTTTTTTTTTTTTTTTTTTTTTTTTTTTTTTTTTTTTTTTTTTTTTTTTTTTTTTTTTTTTTTTTTTTTGGTGGGGGGTGGAGGTAGAGATCTTCTTAGTGGTAGTGGTGGATGACAAAAAGTGTTTCTCACTGTGTTTACCTCTCAGGTAGGTAAGAGGCGGTTGACTTTGGCAAAGATTATTGGTTTTTAAAGATTGTGATGGTAAGTGCATTGGTGGTTGTGACCTATTTTAGCTGGGAGGTAGCTGAAAATCAGGAATATTATATTTACTCTGTTAAATATTTTGTAATATTTGAAAATGAACTACTTTCTTATGCCCAAATGAGGAGTACCTTAGGACAGCTAAACACCATCAGAATTATTGGTTCAAAATTAAGAAAGTGAAAGATAATCAAACTTTTATTTTATTTCTTATGTATTTAACCCAGGGTCTCACTATGCAGTTCAGACTCATAGTGATCTTCTTATCTCAGCCCCCTCTAGGGATGGATTACAGTTCCCGGGCCAGCATGGTGTGCAGTACCAGGGATCAAAATGAGGACCGTGGCCTTGTCAGGCAGGCACTCGTGCTGCCGAGCTATCTCCCCAAGCATAACCAGGCTTTTAAAGATGAATGTGAACTTGGTATTTTGGTCATCAAGCCAAAAATCTCAAATCCTTAATATTATGTAGGTAGATTCAAATAAGAATTATTAAAAAAAATCATTTTAGAATGATTTTGTATTTGACTATTTTTTAAGTTATTTCTCTTTCTTTTTGCCCCCATGAATTTCTAATGTTTTTTATTCACTTTTTTTTTTTTTTTTGACTTTAATTTATTCTTTTATTTTTCCCTTGCTTGGTTGAAGTACAAAAATTCATGCTGCCAAAAGGTGTTTTCTGAATGAGGTTAGCAAATTCTACAAACCATTAAGCCACAAAGAATGACTAAAGAAGTTAAGATCATGTCAGTGGATTTAGTATTAGTGTTTTCCTTAAAGTTAAGGAGCTAACAGTCAAAGAAGAAAAATGCCCCACCCAGACTATTGTACTTTCAGGATAAAACTAGGTATTTCTTCACTTTCCGGATCAGAGAGCCACTTTGTAGAACGCGCCTGCTTTATTGGCAGCATGACTTGCGAATCCTGATGTTTTGCTCTTTGTCTTGCAGTGTCCACATTTCAAATATGGGCATGTTTGAAGAATAAATAATTGAATTAATTCATTGACATCTCTGAGTGCTTGTGTGAGCCATTTTTCTTTTTATTTAGTTTCGGAGGGTCACCCGCTCTGAGCATTTGTTAATATAAAAATATATGCCAGAAAGATCATATATTTGGATGTACCTGTTACTGGTTTGTTGTTATTATTTTTTTAAGCAATCAAAGTTTATGAGGCAGGCATGGTGGTGCACTCTAGAAATCTCAGCACTCAGAAGGCTGAGACAGGAGGACTGCTGTGAGTTCGAGGCCAGCTTTGGCTACATAGTGAACTCAAGACCGGCCTAAACTACATAAGTATATTTATCTCAAAAATCAAACCGAAACAAAATAAAATCAAAATCTGTTACAGCAATTGCAGTAAACTATGAATATTGTGATCCTGTTTGCACAAGGATGCATTAATTCACTCCAGTCCTAATCAGCGCTGGAATATTACCGTTCAGTCACTGCAGCCCTGAATTAGAATGTGGCTGGATTTTTGAGAGAGATATTCCTGAAGCCATGTTCTCAGGCCACAGACAAGTATGCAGTTATATTCAAGTTTGTTAGATGTCACAACTACATCCTTTTGGAGGAAGTGAGTGTCACTACTGCAAGAATAGCTGGCCTCTAAGACCAGTAATCTCTTCCATCTGTCTGCTTTAATATTGTTTAAAGTCTTTATGACATCGGAATTTGCCTCCTGAAGATCAGAGGAGGTGTACCGGATACTGCAAGGTCTTTCATTAACAGCTGCAAGCATCCAGAGAAATTAATAAGCAAGTTTAGGGCAGCCACCATGTACAGGTGAACTCCTGAGTCTCACCATTCGAAGACTTGGTTTTCTCCCTTCTCTCCCTCCCTACACTCTCCCTTCCTTTCATCACTTCTTCACTTAAGACCCTTCGTTCCTTTGTTCTTCATTGCTTGTATTTTATTTTTATTTTTTAATATATTTAGTACAGGGTCTACAGTGTCCCCCTACACAGGTTGGACTTGTAGTGATCTATCCTGTTTTTCAGCCTCCCATGCGCTGGAATTACAGGTGCACACCACCATGCCCAGTCTCAGTCACGCTCTCAATGTGCTCCACGGGTGGGTCTGGCATGGCAGGCCAGGGAATGAACCCTGCCCCCTGCGTCTGCTTAATCAGGTGCTTTAATTCTCTGAGATATCTGGTCAACACTCTTCATTGCATGAATCTTTACATATATATGGAACACATGGAGTCAAACTCAAGGCCTTGCACGGCCAGGCTGAGGTACATCTGCAGCCCAAAATATATTCAGTATACACTGGAAACTAGTTGTACAGGAACAGATCAACCTCATTTGTTGAAGAAGCTTTAAATGCTTTGCTGTTATTTTTCATTCCCAATTAATATAGCGTCCACTGTCAAAAGTGAAATCAACTGTTAAAAGAAATTAGGTATACAGAACCCTAATGAGATAGCTCAGTGGACTAAGGGCCTGCTTAGGCCACACAGTGATGCTTGATCCCTGGCACCACAGGCTATGTGAGTCTCACCCCTAGGCACACTGAGCAGGCCACCAAGACGTGGCACGGTGGCGTGTGCATGTAATCCCAGTGTTGAGGTGGGTGAAAACAGGAGGATCACTATGAGTTTGAGCTGCATAGTGAGACCTTGTACCAAATATATTAAAAAGGGGAAAAATTAGAAATTAGAGACATAAACATGAAATATATGGTTAAACAACAGAGATTTGCAATATGTCATCCAACAATATAGACTTTTTAAAAGTTTTATAGAATAAAAACTCCTTTCCACACTTGTCCCCCTACCATATCCATAGGTGGTAATTTCCACATTCCCAGGTGAATCCCTAGAACTGCAGATTGGAACAAACCGTTATATTCCATTTTCTCCTGATAAGTACATATACAAACTGAGAACTTTGCTTATTTTAAATAAATATCATCCTTTATGACCAGAAATTTTCATTGGAATTGTCATTTTGATTTATGACAGCAGAACTAGCACAAATCTCTTCACAGTCTCACATATTGAAGTTTTATCCTTATTGTAGACCTTTGCTATTGTGCATACATTTCTTTTTCTTATTAACTCAAAAACTTTTTGTCTTTCATGGTTCGCTCTCTCCTCCTCCTCTTTGGCACACCCAAATTACAGCATCACCAATTTTGGGCTTTGGTGCAATTATTAAGTAAGTAGTAGTTACTTGTACATAAACACTGATGTTAGAACAGTCATTTTAATAACTGAAGGGGCTACTGATGAATAGGTAGGGATACGTACAGCATAGAGGCTGTTGGTCCTGGGCAGGACAGTGTGAAATTTTATTCTGCTACTCAGGATATAATTTGAAGCTCGGAAAATTGTTTAGAATTTTCCCAGTAATAAATTAGACCTGTTTAACCACAGGATATTTAAACCAAGGAAACTGAAACTCTGTCATGTTTTTTTTTGGTATAGAGTATAAACTTGAGGGATCAGATTAGTCTCTTTGGTTATTTTGTCAACATTATGTTGTATCTAAAACTACCCCAGGTCTTTTGTTCTTCTGGTTCATTATATATGTAATATGGCATTACTTGTACTATATATATATATATATATATATATATATATATATGTATATATATATATTTTTTTTAAGTTTTTTATTTTTTTATTTTTTTATTTTTGTCTTTTTCTATTTTTTTGGTGCAGGGTCTCACTATGCATGCAGCCCACATTCATAGCGATCTTTCTGCTTTTTGCCTCCCATGTGCTGGGATTACAGGCGCGCGCCACCGCGCCCGGATTGCATCGCAGGCTCAGCACACCCGAAGGCGGGGCCGGCGTGGCTGGGGGAACCAAGGATCGAACTCTGATCCCTGCGCTTACCTAAGCAAGCGCTTAGTCCGCTGAGCTATACCGCCGGCCCACTACTTGTATTATATTTATGTATAATTTATTCACCTATTTCTGAAACTGGTCTATGTGCTGTACAAATTGGTGAACAAAATGTTTTGGTTTCTCAGCTGTTACTCTGTTGAAGGAAGTGAGAGTTGGTTTGGGAAGAGCGTGATAATAAGGTTAACATTATGTGCTTAGGGCTTTGGGTCTTAACAACTTAACCTCTGACCTTTATATCTGATGTCCTTCATGGATGACTTGGAAGAACAGTGGGGTCTGTGAAGGAGCAATTGATGGAGCCTGGAAAGATGGGAGCCCTGTTGATGACCTAGAATTTAAGCAGGAGATGAGGAAGAACATTTAAGATAGTGGTAATTTAAAGTATATGGTCCAGAATATTAAGGAGAATAGTTATACTGAGATTATTTTGTAGTTTTACACAACAGTGGTATCTGTGGTCTGGAAAGACAGCTCAGTAGCATAAGCTCATACTTGGCAAGTGTAAAGTCTCCAGTCCTATCCCTGGTACCAAAAAAAAAAAAAAAAAAAAAAGAAAGAAAGAAAGAAAAAAAATAGTGTCTGTATTCAGTCTATGGGGATTTTGAAATTGAACTGGTAAAGATGGGCTTAATTTTGACACCTTTGAATACGAAGCCAACGGTGTTGGAATTTTATTGTTTGGAGTGGAATCTATTTATTTAGGATCCTCAGTGAGGAGTGCTGATAAACACTATAGACAAGTGGATGAGGTGCCCTTTCATAAACACAGGACTTGATGGAATTTTTGGCCATAAGAGAACAGGTGTAACCTCTGTGGGCATAAGATTCCTCACTGCAGTGTAAGTATGGAGATGTTCTCTTGGGCTCTGCGCTTTATAAATGTAAGTTGCAGTTCTCTGTCTTTTCAAGAATTTACCGATCTGTGACTTTCTAAGATTTTCCTATAGGGGTTGATGTTCCTTTATGTCAGATATTTGTCACATGGGGTTCAGGCCAATTTGAAGAACTGCTTTCTTCTCAAGAACTGAAGATGGTGGGAGAAGTTTGCACTGGGTAGTTGTGTGTTTGGGTGGTTAGAGGACAGCCTTATAATTGAAAACATGTCTTTGAGGTCCACTTCTTCTGTTGTTTAGCTGTGGAATTCCACATAATATATTCAACTCTCCTAACTAGCTTTGCAGAAGTACTACTACACAATGGTTATAAGCATCAGAAGCTTGAGAAAAAACTACTTAAGGTTACATTCTGTAAAATAATTAATATTCGTCATAAGTATGGCTACCACTACTGTGTAATTTTTCTCCCATCCCATAGTGAGATAAAGGAAAAATAGAGTGTTTCATAGGGCACTACTCTCTTCACTTGATGTCAGGCTCTCATCCTTGAGGTATAAAATAACTTAATAGGTAGTGCTGGAATTCATTAAACAATGATGCACAGACCTTCCTTTCCTTACAGTGGCTGCTGAGTCACAGAAGAATGCAATAGGGCTTGATTTGTACCACCTCATGCCCTAGCATTTGGATGATTTGCATTTGTTCAGATTATTGAAGGAGTCAGATATGTGGGTTGATTCGAGGTACAGTGCAAAGTAGAACAAAAGCTGATGTATTAAGAAATATGATACTACTGTAAAACTTCCGGTGTAAGTTTATAGTTATTATGCAAACTTATGTAAGAATAGAACAGAATTAGATGTCTCGCCACTACTTATTTGGATTAGGGGCTAAATAAAAACCCCAGTACCTCTTGCAGTTTTTGTTCTTGCCTAGTGTAATCAATTCACAGTGTTAATAGTTCTTGTTTTTACTTTATTATTGCTTGATTTGCACAAGGTATGCATTTTCTGAATACTGTTGATATTCATATGGAAGATGTCTGACAGGTTCAGTAAGAGAGAACAGGGTAGTCAAGGCGTTTGAACAAGAATACATAGAATAAGTCATGGCCATTGCTTGTTCAGTTCACATCCACATGGCTGATACTGACAAAGGATCTACAAACTGTGGTACAGGGTTTCAGAGTAAATTCTGAGGGGATTGAGGAATGTTATATAGGTTTTGCTTTATCTTGGTTTCAACCATCTAGCAGAAACATACAAAAACAAGGCATAAAAACTAAAGTCATATTAATATGCTGAGCTGGAAAAGGCTCAAGTCAACAACTTCTGATATTGCCAGTCCTACAGATAACCCACTACTATTATGGACTACTGGGCTATATGGAACAGTTTGCTGAATTCACATACCTAAAGTGTTTAAAGGGCAAGAGAATACTCATGTCTAACAAAACTAAACAAAAAAAGGGGATACAAATGAAGGACCATTTTGTAGCTGTATATACAAAATATTTAGGATAGATATACAGCTATTTTCTCTTAATTCGGTGAGAAGATAGATTTGTACTAATACTGTTTGTGGATAGGATATCAGGTTTGCATTTTGTACTATGAATAACTACTACAAAGACAACAATATGCAATGTATTAATTATTGAAACTTTTCTACTAGTCAGTTTTGAAACTGTCTCATTGCTATTTGTTTCTCAATAAAATTAATAAAGAAAAAAAAAAACATACAGAAATAAGGAGGAGAGCCCAGTGGAATTGCCACCTGATTGTTACAGCTACCCTGGAGCCTACGGCAGGAAGATCACAAATTGTCAGGCCAACCTAGGAAACTTAGCAATACCCTATGAGAAAATAAAAAAAATATAAAAAGGACTAGAGGTACAGCTCAGCAGTAGAGTGCCCAGGGATTAAATCCCTAGTGTGCCATAAATAAACAAGTAAGTCAGGGATTCTGGATAGGTATTTTAATGAGTTCCTTCTTCCCCTTCCATTTTGCTTAATTCAGACGTAGAGGCAGTCATGCACCTGGCAAAAACTTCTTGCTTGTCTCTCAGCAGGGTTCTAAGGACCATGAGCCAGTCAACAAATGATTGACAGTTCAGTCAGAGTCCACTGAACCACACTTTGAAAGCAGACAGAATTCCCATTAGACTAATGCTTTTTGGAGTTAGTCCAATCATAATAATCTATTAAAACAAGTTGTCTAATCTTATGAGTTAACTTGAAAGAGAAGTGGATGTGGAGTAAATGGCAGAATGTTTGCATGTGTAACTTCAATTTATTTAATTTTAAATAATTAGGGCATGGCAATGATTAGTACTAATTGGAGCTGTGTTGAACTAAAAGAATTATCCAAATATGTTTTGAAGACTGAGATTTATATAGTAAACCTTATTTTACTCTAGGGTTTTTACTGATGGTATAAAAAAAATCAAAGATATTCATCTTAATAAAAAGCATTAAATTTTACTCAAACTGAAGTAATTTGGAATCCAGCACTATAATGATAGCTAGCTACAAAGGCTAGACATGCTTAAACAGGAAAATGAATGTAAGAAATTTAGTAATATCAAAAGTTAGTAAATCCATGTTGTTTTAACTAATTTGAATTCAGTTGAAACTTTTGGGTTGCATTGAAATCTGCCCAAGTGAAGGATGAAATTGCACTGATTGTAGATGTTTTTCTATTCAGATGTTTTTCTGTTTCAAAAGGGGTTATTTATAAGCTTTCTGATTGCAGTTTCCATATACAATATCATCTTTTAAAGTAGGTGCATGATCAAAATTGGATTTAAACATTCATATTAGAAGAGGGAAAGGAAGAAACTGGGCATTTTACAACTGCACAAAAACTTTGTCTTTTTAGATAAATAGTTACCACTAACAGTCTCCAAAAATCACATATTGCCAAGTTGCTTGTTGCAAGAATACATTTTTGGAGAGACTATCAAAACATGGAGCATGAATGAAAAAGCTTTTAGAATTTTCATTTGTCCTCATTTGGCTTGTGGCCATTTGGCAGCTACATTGATAATTTCTATTTGTTATAAGACGAAATGTGCAACTAGTTTATTATGTGTAAACATAATTGAGGACTACACTTTTGTTGATTAATTCTGGCTGGTAAATGTAACACATTTGATGGACCAAGTATTTGTTGGAAAAGTCTCATTTACTTACAGTATTACTATTCAATACTTCTATTTGACTCTTCACAAAGAAATTCACCTTCAGGGTAATAAGATGCATAGGCCTGGAAGATGGCTCTTCATGGTAAGAGAATTATAATGGTGAGATTATAATTTTGTCTTTTTTCCTTATCACTCATCTCCAGACTCAGTTCTTGCTTCTGATTTCAAATATCTAGCCTCAGGACACCTTCCATACTACTGCTTTGCTACCTCTTACATGTTTTCCAGTGTTGAAGAAAGCAAACAAAATAGAACAAACTGACATAGATTTGGAAATACAAGGTTTTTTAAATTTTAATTTTTATCGATACTTGTTTGCTTGCATAACAGTTATATTCATCATTGGGAGTTGGTACACAAACAAAACATCTCTTCCTTCTTTTTACTTACCATTCCCTCTGCCTTCCCTGGCCTCTCTCTTCATTCTAAATCTCTGTCTCTCTCTTTCTTTACTCTCTCTCTGTCTTCTCTCTGTCTCTTTCTTCACTCTCTCTCTCTCTGTCTTCTCTCTCTCTCTCTCTCCCTCTCTCTGTAACAGGGCCTAGTAACCATAACTCCCTTAGCTATTCTGTTGTACTTGTAAAATTGGCAGGACCACCCTTTTTTTCTCTTTTTGTTTATGTAAGCATAGGGGTACAGAATAGGGGGTGACCCCACTACATGCTCCATAAACCCCTAACATCCTATTCATCTGGCCTTGTAAGAAGTCCTGTTCTGTTTGATTCTACTCTGAATGACTAATAATTGAGATACCCCAGTAAGTGCCTCAGTGCTGGCTGGGAATTTCTGAATAGTTCACACCGCTGGACATTGAAAGATGATGATAGAACTGATGGGTATTTTTCCATGTGAATATTTTCTTTAAAAACTCTATTTTGCCTCAAATTGCCCACTCAAGAAAAGCACAATATGGAGCTGAAGCATGTTCCCCTATAACACTGAGATTATGCAGTTATAAAGTGAGCATCCATAAGCTCCATAAGAGTATTAAGTTGTGTTTGTAGATTAAAAAATCTTTTTCCTATTGGTGTCTTTGCTATTTTCATAGGGAAACTCCCACAGCCATTAAGTAGCTGTCTATTATGACATCTTTTTGAGAGAAGAGGGCTGTATCTCAGCCTCCCTACTGAGTGCAGTCTCATTATAATTTGTCTCTTTGTGTTTCCAAAATGCTGGGCTCACATGCTTAACTCATTAATGAGACTGGAACGCATCTCATAATGGCTGGTTTGTGGCACAAAAGCCACAGAGAGTTAAAAGAATGTTGCAGCTTAATCCATTGGCGCAGGAAATGCATTTGCGGTGCCGTTACCCAGTTGAGGAAAAGTTCTCCTTCCAAATTCAATTAATTGTGCGCGCTTTTAATTTTCCACTCCCCTATTAGGTTTATTATTAAAATACTGTGAAAGCAGTTTCATACATACCAAGTTGTTTCACCAGTATGTCAGAGAGAATCGCCTTCATTACTTTCGTTTAAAACTTTTTTTTTTTGTTTTTTTTTTAATCATTATTTATTGGGTCGCAAAAGATATTTTCTTCATAAAGGCTGAGTCATTTTGTGACTAAACCTGATTTGACCATAGCATGCTGCCTGGTGGGAAGTGTTAAATCTCTTATTTAAAGCTAAACAAGATTACTTGGGAGGCCTGCATTCAGGAGCTTGCTTTTAGTGTAATGGGTTAGGGACTGTGACACACCCCTTGCAGTTCCACTAATTGGACTCTTAAGGCACTTGAGTTAAATAGTCTGCTCTAGAAGGGACTTTCTATGGGTACCAGAGAGATTGCTAACTGCTTCATTTCCCCATGTTCAGTGAGGAAGAATGGGTCACCATGCCAATGACAACGCCATAGCAATGGGTCTGAAAAGCATCTTTCCCTTGATATTTGCTTCCTGTGTTAGGGTTTATTATATACTATTTGTCAAGTATCAGACAAATAGGATTTGAAATCATAATACTTCATATCAGATAATATGTTGAAGCAACTGACCACAGTTTGAATTTTGCTTTCTTCTATTTGGAACATTTAAAATGTTAATACTCATGTTAATTTTTAATTATTTATTTTTCCCTGCCAGCAGCTTTCAGATATCAATTCTAACAAAGTTCGTTTGTTTGATTTCGTATGGCTTCTAAGAGCTTTTATCTTAAGTGGTAGTAACCATTTTTAAATAGACTTTGTTGTTGGAATAGTTTTAGGTTCATCAAAAAATCTAGAAGCCAGTTTTCTCATATTTTTCATATTTAGTTTTCTATGCTATTAAAAGCTTGCATTAATATAGTACATTTGTTGTAGTTAGTGAACAAATGCTGATACATGATTAACTACAGAATGTAGTTGATTCAGATTTCTTTAGTTTTTACCTAAAGTCCTTTCTTCATTGTAGAGTACCACACAGAATACTATCTTACGTTCCTCACTTTGTTTTTGGTGACTTGAACTAGGGATTCCTAGTTAGATGCATTGTAGAAAAACCTTTATTTAGAATTTGCTGGATTTTTCTTTCTGCGTTGATTAGATTGTAGAGTTTTGGAAGAACACCGTTGTTTTTCCAGTTTGCTTCACTGCGACACTCTCCTTTCCTCATCCTCCACATATTTTTCGCATTGTACTATTTGGAAAGAAGTCTTCTGCTCAAACCACACTCACAGGGTAGTAGTTACACTTGGAGTCTTTGAAGGTGACTGAGGTATAACATAAACTCCTTTGCAAAGAATATTGTCTCTATATATTTATCATATTATATCCTTAACATTATGAGTTTGTGAATATTTATTTTCTACTTTGGGTTATATTATCATGTGATGCTACTGTCCTTAATT
Organism: Ctenomys sociabilis; assembly: GCA_004027165.1. Classification (NCBI taxonomy): domain Eukaryota; kingdom Metazoa; phylum Chordata; class Mammalia; order Rodentia; family Ctenomyidae; genus Ctenomys; species Ctenomys sociabilis. Next base: position 23,856 of record PVKA01004195.1, on the reverse strand, counting down.
TTGTCACTCAGATGGCTCCAGTTTTGCCTTTTGCAAGTTCTTTGACTTAGTTCCTAAACTTGCTGGGCCCGTGGCCATCTACATCACTGTTTTGCTACCCCTTCTCTTATGTGTTTTTTGCTCCAGTCCAAGAGTGATTTCTTTCTTTTTTTTGCGGAACCAGGGATTGAACTCAGTCCCTTGCACTTGCCGGGGAAGTGCTTATTTCATTGAGGCATCTTCACAGCCCCTTTCATTTCTCCTAGGAGCTCTGAGTTCCCCCCCACCCCCCAGAATGATACTGGGATGATAATGTATATACAAGATAATATTTATTTATTTATTTATTTATTTATTTATTTATTTATTTATTTTTTGTCTTTTTGAGACAGGGTCTCACTATGCAGTTCAGGCTGGCCTTAAGCTCACTTTGTAGCTCAGGCTGGTCTCGAACTCACAGCAATCCTCCTGCCTCAGCCTCCCGAGTGCTGGGATTACAAGCATGCGCCACCACGCCCGGCAAGATAATATTTATTTAAGGAATAAACTTAAAAATTAAATTTTAAGTAAAATCAATGAGAATCTTTCACAAGTGTGATTAAAAGGAGAACATTTATATTGCATATTTTACTATTTGATGTAACATAATCATTGCTTCCAGTTGGTGTCTTATATACAAATAAAGACTATAATGGTTTTCAAGTAGACCAATAGTATTGTAATTGAGGTATGAAGACTATATCTATATCTATTATCTGTCTGTCTATCCATCCATCTATATGCCTCTTCTCAGTGACCTTTTACCCAAATATATTGTTTTGAACCCTACTTAAGTGTTACATATAGTTTCTTTTTGTTTTCTTTTATTTTGTATTTTTTGAGACAGTGTCTCATTGTGTGATTCAAGCTGGCTTTAACTCACTGTGTAGCCCTATTGGCCTCATACTCCCAGCATTCCTCATACCTTGTCCTCCTGAATACTGTGCATATAGGCATAAACATCATATGTGATCAGTATGCTTAGAAGCATTGGATTTTATATGGCCATTATTACTTGCTTAAATAATAATATAATCTTAAGAAATCATGTAAATCTCAAAAGTAAATTTCAGTCTGTAACTGATTATTTTTATTTTATTTATTTTATTTTTCTTTTTTGGCAGAACCAGGGATTGAAGTAAGACCCTTGCGCTTGCCAGGGAAGTGCTTATTCTACTGAGCCATCTCCCCGGCCCCCTACAACTTATTATTAAGCCAAGTTATATTTTAATCTGCAGATGCCTTCGTGGTTTGTACTGGTTACTTGAACTCAATGGCAAATGTTATTGAATATAAGGATCAGCTTAAATAAATGAATTCCTTATAGTCTCCAAATGTGGAATATCCTAGGAAACTTGTTTTTTGTTCCCCTAGACTTTAAATTCTTTCCTCATGAAGACAGGATATGGCCATTGATTGATATGCTTTATATCTTTTGAAATATCAAATATTAAACTTCTTTTATCAATTGGTATAAAAGAGTTTTCTTGTCTTGTACAGCCACTGTGACTGGCGACATAGCTTAGCAATATTGGAGCTTGCCTGGCAAGCACAAGGTAGAACTCAGACTTCAATCCCCAGTACAAAAAAAAAAAAAAAAAAAATTGTAATTACTAATAAGAAAGCCCATTTTTGTTTTAAAGGAAAATAGGACTTCCCTGACAACTTGATTATGACAAAAATTCTGGTTAATCAATTGAATCTATTCTGGAGGTAATTTTAATTATACTTTTAGTCATGCATTTTTTCTTATCACTTATTCAGAAAATTGTGACTTTATATTCGCATTTTTGAAGTGAACATTCGATTTGGAAGTGGAGGGGTCCTGTGAGAAATCCAAAATTATTGATGTAAGGAAAACCTATAACGTCAGTGATAAGTGCTGGATACAAAATAATTGATAGTAATTTTTGTTATGTCTGGATCACCTTTTCTGTCTTAAAATTTTCAGATACTGATTGTTATCTACTTTATTATTGTAACTGCTATCATTGCCAAGGGCTTAATTTGGAATTAAATGAGCCTTATGCTTAAGTAATTTATTCTCATTAGTTTGCCAAAAAGTGAGTCTCGTGATGGTTTTAATACTCCAAGGCGAAACGTTTGCATTTTTCTTTCACTGAGATGAAAATATTTCTTTTCAGTTTCACTTACGTCCCAGAAAAGTAGAGAATTAGAAGGAAATGCCAAAGCTGTCATCATGAATGGCAGTTTTCGCTGAACAGTGGAGCAGGGGCTGTTGCAGAGATAAGGGTGGTGTGTTTGTTTTATTTCACTCATGCTGTCTTTATTTCATAAAAATCTTCTATAGAAGAAAATAGTTCACCACAGGCCTCTGAAGGTATCATGACCAATTAATGTAGCAAGGGATTCTCCTTAATTTCCTTTGCATATTTCAGGTGATATTCAGCGAAGAGTTGATGCTTTGTGACAGACTTCACAGTATTTGCTTATTAAGTTACAGCCCCATTCTCTTATTCTATTAGTGTGTCAGAAATAAAAGTGTCCACCATGAACCTTACGTTGCTGGTTGATTTCATTCTCTGATTTTCTATATCTGTCAGTTGTAGGAAAATCCCACTAAATTTTATGATTATAAATATCATAAAATTCCCTTTTAATCTTAAAAATGAACTTCTAAAATGGTGAAAAAATATACTTGAACTTCTAAGTGGTGGGATACTTACAAGTATATAGTAAAATTAACAAATTGTATTATTACGATTCGATAATCTGCATTTATGATACACATGGTAGTAAAACTTCTTAGGTCTCAGGACAAGAAAGCTAATGGATTGTTTTTGCTAGTTTGTTTGTTTTTGAGGGTTTTTTGGGATGCTTTGTTTTATAGTACTAGAGACTGATCCATAGCCTTTGCATTGAGGTACGTTCTCAGCCCTTTTGAGAAAAGGTCTTGGGAAATTACCCAAATTGAGTTTAAACATGCAATCCTGCAGTATTAGACTTTCACACAGTAGACTGATGTCACTTTGTGAGCAAATGGGTGAATTAAGATTTGGACAGTCTCTGTCCATTCAGTGACTTAAAATATTTCTGATATGAAATATTTCTATAAGCATTCAATCAATTGTCCACTTCTAATTCTACTTTTGCAATGAATTTGTCAAGAAAATGTTCCTGTGGAGCATATACTATTGCCTTGTGAGTATACTTCATGGGAAATGCACACATGGACACACATGTACACATACCCATATACACACACAACTGATGGGTGAAAGGCTGAGTTTCTATATTGTTACAAATAAGTTTTTGGAAATGCTACCTTGGAATTGTGTCCAATTTTATTTACGTTTGGATCTTCTACTGGTGAGACTAAGAGTGAGATTTGGCCAAACAGGATTTAAAATGTATGAGATGAAGATAGGCAGAAACATTGTTAAAGTGTGATTTATTTGAATGGCTACAAATGTCAGGCTCTGTTTTACCTTCTGGGGATACAGAGATATGTCAGTTTTCATAGCTCACATCTGAAAGTGAGCTCTTCTAGATAATATTACTGACATGTTACATCCCACCCTGTGTGTGCAATATGCTATTTAATTTCCCAGGTGTTTTAAGGTATTTTCTAGCAAAAGTAAGGTAAACTTAAAAACTATACTAGATAGTATTTGAATACAGAAAATAATTTTAAATGTTGGGAAACAATTAGAAATTACAAATGTTTTAACACCTATAATAATAGAGAAAAATACAGAAACTAACATATCAGATTCTGGATTCTTTATGTCCATAATGAATTATAGATTTCGTAACTTGTTTCAGTATTCTTCTAAAACAGTTTTTTAAGCTCAGTAAATGTAAGCTTAGGACTATACGTTTGCCAAACCTTTTAGAATTATTTTTTTAGGAAAAATTTGGGGATGTGGATGGATAGAGCCACTCATACATTTGAAGATATTTTTGTTTCTGATAGCTCAATCCATCTCCTTACCTCAGAGGTTACATCTTGTCATGCAAATATTTCTAGATTTGGAAAAAAGACAAGGCTCTGCATGCGTATGTGCACGTGTATGCAAACCTGATTTTCTCCTGAATGTCTTTGATTTCATACAGTAGTGCAGATAATGTAGTTATATAGTACACTGTGGTAGTCATGGTGCTACGTTTTGATTGGAGTCATTAGCCTTAGTTGATATATTTTTATGTTGCTCTTATGGTAATATCACTTTTTGTTGTTTTTGTCTTTTTTTTTTCCATTTTATAAACAACAGTACAGCCTCTGGTTGTGGTGGCAGATGACCATCATCCTAGCATTCTGAAAGGCATTCTTAGAGGGATCACAGGTTTGAGCTCAATCTGGATAATTTACCAAGGCCTTATCTCAAAAGGGGTGGGGATGTAGCTTAGTTTAAAGGCCCTGAGATCAGTCCCCAGTACTGTAACACAGAGCAACCAAAACCCCTCAAAAAACAGGCAAATGAGCAAGAAAAACCAACCCACTGCATTAGCCTTCTTGTACTTGTAAGAAGTTTTACTAGCATGCATGTCATAAATGTATATTGCCAAATCATAAATGATGTTCATTGGTTTTACTGTATAACTCCAAATTTCCCACTAATACTGTATGATTTGTATTTTCCAAACAATTTATGATTGTTTCAATTTCTACATAATTTTAATGACATCTATTTACATTTAATTGTATAATTTTTCCATGCCAACTTATTTGAAATGTATGTTTTAATTTAGCTAACATTTTGGAGCATCTCTTTAGATCTTTGTCTTTTCTCTGAATTTTCTATTAAGGTTTATTTATTTTTTGTGGTATTGGGGATCAAGCCAAGGACAACTCTTATCACTGAGCTACATCCCCATCCTTATTTCTTTTTATTGCTTTCTCTTTTTTTCGTTTTGTTTTGATTTTTTGAGATAGGGTTTCTGTGCAGTTCAAGTTGGCTTTGAACTCAATAAGTAGTCCTGTGTCTTCCAAGTGTTCATATTCTAGGTATGTAACCAGCCTGTATTTTTAGCACCTTCTATTTCATTAGATGGCTGTTGTGCTACACATTTATAATCCTAGCATTCTGGGAAGGCAAGAGTATTATTACAGGTTCAAGTCCAGCCATCTATGATTTATAATTAAGAGAATTTTATTTTAGTTTCAAAATTCTGGAAGGAGATCCCATCTTCTGTATGTTTCAGTAAGACTTCACTATTTAACCCTGAATTCTACTTGTTATAATGGTCTCAACTCCTTTGTAGTTTGGTTGTCATAATAGTCATTTCCTTTACCTACAAATTCAATTTCTCCCAGAACCTAAACGAAAGTATTTTTTCTATTTCCTTATGGTTTATTTATTTAAAATAAGGAAACACTCTGAAAACTGTGAAATGAACGTCAGAATCCAACAGCAGTTGTGTTGTCAGTACTGAGAACTGAACCTGAGACGGACAGATCCTTCTCAGCTCTGGGTACACTATATTCACCAGTAGTGATTTTACTGAAACAAGGGCATTCATGTTTTTAAAAGATCATGATGCATTATAATCAACTTTGTGGTTCAAAAACTATTTTTCAAGACAGGGTGACTCATCTCTCCCACAAGTGTTTTTTTTCTTAATGAAGCTTGAGGAACACAGGGAGGTTATCTCATCTTGCTTATGACATATGCATATCCAGTATGTGGAAAACTACCAACTGTTGAGTGAAATAATTATGCTTTAGCTTTAAGCTACTAAATTGTAGCTCTTTCCTGCTGCTCCCTATTAAAGGTTGTGCTCAAGTCCATTACACTTTGAAGTCTCACCTTGTTTGTGTGGATTTTGCTAATTTTAACATTTCAGTCTTTGATATCAGCTAATTGGAATGTTAGTTCAGTTTCATAAGCACCTGTGTTGGACTGGTTTGATTCAAACCACAAAGAAATGTAAGACAAATTACATGGTGACTTAGCTCCTAGTTGTGGCTTGAGAAAAACTCGCTAATTTGATTTAATCTGTAGGTCAGAGTCTAGGAATTAATTTAGAAATGAAACTTTTTCTAAAGCCTTAAAAACAAGATTAAAAAGGAAAGATTCACAAGATCAGTAAATGGATGTAGAACAGATTGACTTTATCGAATGACTGGTTTTATCAGTTTTTAATGCCCATTGTTTATAGGTGTTAATTGCTTCTCAGAATTCTATGAAAAGGCATTAAAGTAACTTGAAAGTTATAATAAAATTCAGGCTGATTGTTGAAAAGTAATAATAATTTTCAAGGCCTTAGAATCTCTCCTACTGTAATCATTTTCTACATCACGTTATTGTTTCAGTTTCATTCATTTATTTATTTTTTGTTTCAGTTTTTTTAATGGTGGCATTTAACTCTTCTAGACCTCTGTTGAGTTCTCACTTCTCTGTTAAGTTAGCCTGAATATATGAGAGCATCTTACATCACAACTGTTAGTGAGTTCTGATACCAGTTGTTTAAATGGGGAACTATTTATTGAGCTGTTATAATGCATAGTGTTATATTAAGTAACTTTATCTGTTTGTTACATGAACCTATTTTTTTCTAGGTATTAAACTTGGATTAATTATTAAACATGCTTTTGTTAAAAATACTAAGATAGTTGTGCCTTCTAGGACAATTCTATCTTTGGAAACAAAGTAAAATTATTTAGCTATTCTGGCTGTCTTTATCCAGTATTACGTGATTTGCGAAGAAGCCGACGTTTTCTTCGGCTGTCTTGCCTTCTTTTCCTCTTGCCAGATCACACTTTGTTGTGTGCATTTTCTCTTTCTCCTCATCTCCCTACTTGCTCCTACTTCAAGCTATGAGTGGTCATAATCATATTTTAAAGATGACTTGTTGGTACAAAAATCAGAATTTTTATCTGCCATGCTTTGTCTCATTTATCTTTGTCAAATTCTGTCTATCTGTCTGTCTCTCTGGTGTGATTTAAAGTTGGTCAGTTATATGACTGAGTTAGTGAGCTTTGAAATTATTTTAACCTCTAAAGGTTGTTTTATATAATCTTATGTTTTGCCGTGTTTGCAAAATGTTAGTGCTCTTTCTGGGTAGAATTTTAAACAGTAACTGATTGATTTGCAAGATGATTCTTTAATAGCAGTGAAGCTATTCAATACTTTATTTCTCCAGGACAGGCCTGGAGGTTAAAGGTTAATGATGCCAGAATATGATATTACTCCTCCTCATTAAAAATCCAGCAATATATCTGATGAATTAATTGATCAAAAATTGGCTATGAATGTTTTTAACATATTGAGGCAGTTAATGCCATGAATTTAGCATTTTTGTCATCAGCTATTAATGAACATTCTCATATGAGTTTGTCTATAATTTCCATCTTTTGTTTTATTTCCCTAGTTTTATGTATTATTTCCTCATTCCTTATCCTTTTACGACACTTTTTAATACTCAGTATTACCTCTCTTCAGATTTTTGTTTTCAAAATAATTTTGAAATATAAAAAGGGACATTATCACCAAAAAACAAGGGGAAATAAGACAAACTAGAAAACCAGAAAATGAGTTACAGATTTTGGGGGGGCTACAAATAGACAACTTTTAAGATTTTAGGATGAAGATCCAATTAATGAGTGTAAAATTGAGAAGTTGCACTATTTGTGTTTCAGAAGTCAGAGTTGCAGCTAGAAGAACATTGTGGTGTTTACACCTTGGCTTTTGGACTAGAACATGGATAACAGAGATGAAGAGACATAGATTTGGACCATATTTGCTTGCTAATGAATGGATTATAGAAGGAAGGAAAGGACTGTGAAAAAGAAATGGTTACATAGTATTACCATTTTCTGAGGATAGTTAGAAATGGAATAAAAGTTGTTTTCCTTAGTTTGGGGAAAATATGTCAAGAGTGTTCTGTTTTGCACATTTTGAGTCTGAGGTACTCAAGAGAATATACTTACAGGCAATTTAGTTAATGACTGGTGGTGAAAAGTGAAGGAGGAGTCAGTCATTAGCATGTATTAATCATGTTTAAAATTCTGAGTGTTGCTGAGATTCTAAGGATTGGAGCAGAGGAGGAACATGCTACTGCCTCCATCAATCAGATGAGGGTAGACGAGAAAGAGCCTGCAAAAGATTCAGGGTAGCCATTTCATTTAACACTGAAGAGTGTTTCAGTAGAATTTGTACAAATTGAGAGATATTGTTCTTTGTGAGTTTTTAAAAATATTATGTTTAGTAAATCTTTGGTAAAATTTCAAGGACCATTCTGAGTCACGCAAGCCAGTCTCTGTGATGCTAGAGGAGTGACTGCTGGGGAATCAGTCCAGTTGGGTTGGTGGTACCCATCCTGTCTCTTCCTCCCTCTGCCTCTTCAGGGCAGGGATTGTTTATGATCACTGCATACTTGATCAGGTTGGAGGCGTTTTCCAGAACATTCTCATGAACATGCCTGTCCTTCGGCCTGCACCTCAGCTTCTTCTTTCTCTTGAAATAAATATATCCAATATTAAAATAATCACATTGCAAAAAATTGTCATCAACACAATTTGTGATTCTCATGAGGAGTGTTACTAAATGTTTAATGTCACTGATGTCAGTGACAGCATGGGGAGCCCACAGAAGCCAGGTTTATCAGTTCTGGAGGGAGACTCAAAACAATGAAATCAAGAATAGCTAACTGTTCTTGCTACCTTCAATCTGACCAGAATACTGCCCTACTTTTTGACATGACTGTTGTTTTCTTCTCAATTTAAATTATACAGTTCCAAGAGAGGAGTTATTAGGCCTTTATCTCACACATTGCTCAGTTCTATATCATTGTGTTATTTTAATCTGACACAAATCTGGGAGAAAATATTTTGAATCCTTTTGGTAGAGGTGAAGGTCCTGAAGTTTTGCTTATTGGGATTTTAGAAAAAAGAAGACAGAAAAGATACTCATGAAAAATAAGATACAACCTAGGATTCCAGAGTTCTATTTGGGGTAAGGAATACTTAAAATGGAAATGAAATCATGTATTTGAGGCATAATGATATGTTTTAACCATCCATTAAAAATGTGTTTCATCTCGTAATGTTAATTAAAATGTTCCCAATGCTGTACTGATGCCAAGTTTTCTTTTTCTCTCCCTTTTGGTTTCAGAGGAAGAACTTCTCTCTTTTTCTCAGCATTAGCTTGTTAACTTTCTGGGGAACCTCACTTTTGGGTGCCCGGTTATACTGGATGGGAAACAAACCACCAAGCTTTTCCAACTCCGACAACCCAGCTGCAGATTCGGATAGCTTCCTGGCTCGCACGCTTACCTTCTTCTACTTGCCAACCAAGAACCTCTGGTTGCTACTCTGCCCAGACACCCTCAGTTTTGACTGGTCCATGGATGCTGTGCCTCTGCTGAAAACAATTTGTGATTGGAGAAACCTACACACTGTGGCCTTCTATACTGGACTCCTCCTCCTTGCCTACTGTGGGTTGAAGAGCCCAAGCATAGATAGAGAATGCAATGGGAAAGCTGTCACGAATGGCAAGCAGAATGCAAATGGACATAGCTGCCATTTGGAGATGGAGTACCGGAACTCAGAAATTAAGCCCAGCTTTGCCTCCAAAGGAGAAAATGGCATTAAAAAGAATGTATCCCAGACAACACAGCTTCCTTCTACAGAGAACATTGTTGTTCTGTCTTTATCTTTGTTGATAATCCCCTTCATTCCTGCTACGAACTTGTTTTTCTATGTTGGCTTTGTAATTGCAGAGCGAGTATTATATATTCCTAGCATGGGCTTCTGCCTCCTGATTACAGTGGGTGCCAGAGCCCTTTATGTCAAAGTCCAAAAGCGGTTTCTCAAGAGCTTGATTTTTTATGCCACAGCTACATTAATTGTTTTCTATGGACTCAAGACTGCAATCAGGAATGGGGATTGGCAGAATGAGGAAATGCTGTACAGGTCAGGGATAAAAGTGAACCCAGCTAAAGGTAATATTTGTTTTATGCCTTTGACAGGAGCGTTTCTGTTTTCTCCCTTGTGGCCTCTTTGCTTCTTGCCTTAAATCACAAAATTACAGAAGAGATCCCTTTATGCATATTGATATCTCTCATTCCTTGTATTTTAAGAGATGTACATACCAGTTCTGAATTGTATCTAGTACTATATCCTTGCAGTAAGGTAATATTTTCTTGTTTATGAGTATATGTCCAAAATAATTAGAATGATTATTGTTTTGACTGTTATTAAGAATTTAGAAAAATAGTTGGTTCTGCATTTTAAAATACTGATAATGAACATCATGCAATGAAATTCAGGTTATCTCACTAAAGTATCCTCTAGTTTTTCTGTTTTCTAAGCATATCCTGAGGAAATATCATTTGAATTACAGGTAAGGCTACTGGACTATACTGGACTATATTGGATTATTTTGCTGAATCTTGGAATTGTGCCTCTAGAAATCAGAGGGTGCTTGGTGGTGTGAGCAGCTGTTAGCTTGGCAGAGCTTAAATAGTCTGGGTATTTCCAAGTACTTACTCTTTTTACCAAAGAGTACATAAGTCACTTAGGGAAGTCCGCTTTTCACCATGGAATGAGAAGATCAATTACATCTTTATTGCTTTTGGTGTAAATTATGTAACCAAATATCAAAAGGCACAGCCAAAGTGAAATTAGTTTCTTGAAACAAACGTGGATAGCCAAAAGTTATTCCCTCTGTGTTAGGGAACTGAAATGATGAGGGAATTTAGAGAAAGATAGAATGAAAGTAAGTATATTTTTGGTGAAGGAATATATCATAGTGAAGGTGCCAAGTACTCTTGATCTTCATCATCACCTTTTTAAGTTTGTCCTTAAAATTATGGCTGTTTGTACATTGATTGAACTGGGATTTTTCTAGGTTTTTTCAAATGCATTCTATGTCAGTATCCAAATGATGAAAATAAGAAATTGTTCCAAAATTATAAAAATGGTGAACTCATGTATGTGAGGACATATATCTAAAGATCTGGACACTCCGAAGCAACTTTGGCATCCTTGTCAGACTAGCACAAATTAAATCAGGAGTTCATTGAGTATCTATTCCTTCCTTCCTTCCTTCCTTCCTTCCTTCCTTCCTTCCTTCCTTCCTTCCTTCCTTCCTTCCTTCCTTCCTTTCTTCCTTCATCTTTTATTAATTAATTAATTAATTAATTTATTTATTTATTTCAAAGTCTTCCTATGTAGCTTGAACTCGTAGTGATCCTCCTGATTCAGGCCTCCTCAGTCCTAGGATTACAGGTGTATGCTACCACTTCTGTTTTTGGTGGCCAGCGTGGCATGTGGTACTGGGGATCGAATCCAGGTGCTTGCATTTGCCAGGCAGATGCTTAGACTGCCCAGCTATCTCCTTGGCCTACACATTTCTTTAAGCCAAAGAACTGAGTGTGGTTAAATGTGTAATAGATTGAAGCAGTTTTAATGGAAAGTAGAAGCATTAAAATTGAGCTAGTTGAATAGCACATAATTCTTCCACTCTGAGAAATCATTGCCATGTGGCTTTTCTAGACAATGAACACTACAGTTTATTGAGTCCCTGAACTTAAGTCTTCATATAGTTAAAACTGTTACAGTTGGCTTTTGCAGACGGCTTTTCATCTAGTTTCTCACTACTAGAAGATGCAAGTATACAGGCAAGTTAGTGTTGCCAAATTATGTTCTGTTGATTGAAAAAAATATGTGGTGAGGAATTAAAGGAGCCCCCTGCTCCCGAGTGTTACTTGCATCAGTGTTGTTCTGAGGATTTATTAAATTATTTAGTTGACATCAGGCTAGGCTACTGTTATAGAAGGATAAGATAAGGTGGGTTATATAAGATAGAGTCTCTATTCTTTGATGTGATAATATAGGCATGTGTAGCTCAAAGCTGATAAGATGGCGCCATGCATTTTGGGGTCCCTGCCCCATTTCGTGTGTTCCCCTGCCATCTCAATGTGTCACCCTGACAATGTGGTCTAAGATGGCTCCTTATCACTTCCTACTTCAAGTGACAGGAAGAGGGAAAGAAAGGGCAAGTGGGGGCTGTGCCCATTCTAGAGGCACTTCACAAAAATTGGACGCACCATGTTTGCTCACAGATCGCTGTCCACACCTCATTCCCAGGAAGGCTGGAACTGTTGTCTCTGTTTTGGGAGACCAAGTATCCAGGAAAACTGAGTTATTCTGAAAGAAATGGAAGGTGGAAACTCAGGTACCTATGTGCAAGTAAAAGTCTCTGTCTCAGAGTAGGTGAAAGCATTTTAGAAATGCATATGTATTCTTCAGCTGTGGTTCATATTAATAATCTCAGTTGTAGTTGTGAACATATCTTGGTGACACAGTTAAGACAGCTCTATTGTTTCTTAATATGTATACTCGAACAGCTACTAATAATTTCCTTAGTTTCCAAAGTGTATTCATATCTTCCTCCTAATGCTTGAGAAGCACTGACCAGTGTTACGGTAGGTCTTCTTGTGGCATGAAAAGTTGAATTTCTGAAAGCAGCTGCCCAGCCTGTGTTGCACCCAGCTTCTTTACATATATATATATATATATAGCCTTTACCATCTCAGTTGACCACAACTCCATTTTCATTGCAGCTCTGGGGCTCATCCTTGGCCCCTCTTTTCCTTTCCCAACCCCACATCTATTCCATCAATTATTTTCTGCTTTATCTTCAAAAATACCTTCAAAACTTTATCAATTATTATCATCTCTACTGCTACTGCCTTTATGCACACCGCTGCCATCTTTCTTTTGGATTGTGTATTATTATTCCTCTCTTACAAATCTCTCAGCTTCTATTGTCTTGCCTTTACACATGCTTTGTAAATTTTTATTTCAAGTCAGGCATGATAAATCTTGTATGCAAACTAAGGATTTAATGTAAGGTTTTACATTAACCTGGTTAGCATCCTTGGATTGCATCCTTCGTTGGACTTTCTTGCTCTTTGTATTTGTTATGTTGATTTGGATCATCTTCAAGGACTGTGACTTTATTTTTGCATCACTTTCAGCTGTGATCCATCATTATTTTCTGATAGTAAAGTATGCTTTTTTTTTCTCCAGTACTGAGGATTGAACTGAGGATCTTGTGATTGCCAGGCAAGCGCTTATTCTACTGACCTATCTTCCCAGCCCACCCTGTGACAGTAAAGTATGGTGGAAGTATTCTAATATCTCACATGTAAATCTCAGCTTCTCTGAAATGACCCCAGTGCTTCTCACCTTCCCTCTGTCGTCTTTCAGGTTGAAAATGAAAAGCTAAAAGCAGCTGGAGTGTCAGGATGTTCTTCCCTCCAAGCCTTGGAATGATGCTTTTATACGGTCTTTTCCTAGAGTCAATCTTTGGATGGAGAATGTGCTCAGCCAAGTCCATAAGATTTATCTTTCTCTGCCTCTTGTAACAGTCTTACGATAGGTTCTTGGCTCTAATGATGAGAACTAAAGCATCTGGTCAAAATCAATGGTGAATTCTTGCTAACAATTTCTGTCTCCCATAGCTCCTGCTCCTGGCAATCTTACCTTGCGGCAAGTGCAGATTTGCTAGTCCTACAGTGGCAGTTGACCCCAAGACTGCAGCTCACTGGAAGATATGTCATTGATTCTCCATTTCTTTATTTTTTATTTTTTGTAAGAATGTGAATGATTCATGTACAAAGTCCTAAAGAAAATTGGAACAGAAGGCCTCTACTTCAATCTGATAAAAGCTGTCTATGACAACTCAGTGTCTAATATAATTCTAAATGGGGAAAAACTGAAATCTTTTACTCTCAGATCTGGTGTAAGACAAGGATGTCCTCTATCACCCCCTCCTATTCAATATAGTTCTGGAACCATTAGTTACAGCCATTAGACAAGAGAGAGAAATAAAAGGAATAAGAATAGGTAAAGAAGAGGTCAAATTTTCATTATTTGCAGATGACATAGTACTTTACTTGGAAGATCCAAAAAACTCCACCAAGAAGCTATTAGAATTAATACACAAATTCAGTAGCATAGCAGGATAGAAAGTCAATACTCAAAAGTCAATAACATTCCTCTACACAGATAACAAACACACTGAGAGGGAAATTAGAGAAATAATACCTTTTATAATAGCACTGTGGAAAAGGAAGTACCTTGGAATTCATGTAACTAAAGAAGTCAAAGATCTTTTCAAGGAAAATTACAGTACTCTGAAAAAAGAGATTGTAGAGAATTTCAGAAAATGGAAAGATATTCCCTGCTCCTGGATAGGAAAAACCAACATTGTGAAGATGGCTATACTCCCAAAATTGCTATTCAGATTTAATGCAATCCCTATCAAACTGCCACCAACATACCTCCCAGACAGAGAGAATTCATTCCTAAAATTTGTTTGGAACCAGAAAAGACCTAGAATAGCAGAGGCAGTCCTGGCCAACAAAGACAAGGCAGGAGGCATAACAATTCCTGACTTGAAATTATACTACAAAGCCACTGTGATAAAATCATCATGGTATTGGCAACAAAATAGATCCGAGGATCATTGGAATAGATTAGAAGATGAACAAGCATCTATAAACACAATCAGCCACCTGATCTTTGACAAAGGGGCTAAACATGCTTGCTGGAAGAAAAATAGCCTCTTAATAAATGGTGCTGGAAAACCTGGCTTTCTACATGCCGAAAATTAAAATTTGACCCAGGTCTAAGCTAAAGTCAAAATGGATTAAACATCTTTAAAGAGAAACACTAAATCTAGAAGAGAAATTAGGAGGAACTCTTGAAGATATAGGGGTAGGCAAAGAGTTCATGAGCAAAAATCAAATTGCACAGGTAACACCTGATAGAATTATCAACTAGGACCACCTCTTATTGAGAAGTTTTTGCACATCAAAAGAAATTACCAAGAAAGTGAAAAGACAACCCATGAATTTGGAAAAAAAAATTCTTAAGTAATAAGCAGCCAGACAAAAGTCTGCTCTAGAATTTATAAAGAACTAAAATACATTAGGGCCCCAAAATTTAAAGACCCAATCCAGAATGGCCATCTGAGATGAACACATACCTCAGAGGATGAAATTAAAGAAGCACATAAATATATGAAAAAATGCTTCACATCCCTAGCCCTCCATGAAATGCAAATTAGAACAATACCAAAATACCGTCTTATCCCATAAAGAATGGCTATCATAAACAAATCATCTAACAACAAATGTTGGAGAGGCTGTTGGGAAAAAGGAACCCTTCTGCACTGCTGGTGCGAATGTAGTCTGGTGCAACCATTATGTGAGTCAGTGTGGAGACTCCTTAAAAAACTAGGACTGGAAATCCTATTCAAGCTGGCTATCTCCCTACTGGAAATTTTCCTAGAGGAACTCATAGTGACATATGTGTGCCTGTGTTTATAGCAGCACAATTTGTGATAGCCACATCTTGTAAACAACACCTACAGTATTTGGATGACAGTTGAGTCCCCTCCTCTGACAATGCTGGACAAAAGGGGGGGATGCACATGAATGACCATTTTGTATTTGTATGTTCAGGATGGGTAAGATAGAGCTACATTCTCTTGGTTCAATGAATAAAAAGATTTGTTCTAGTAGTGTTTGTGTACAAGATGTCCTGTTTGCATCCTGTGCAATGGGTAGCCAGTAAGACAACAATGTTTTATTGTTGAGACTGTCCTATTAATTGGTTTTGGAACTATCTCATTGCTATTTGTTTCTCAGAAAATTATTTTAAAGAAAGAAAAAGAATGGGACAAGTCTGAGCTCCTTCTAAAGTGTATGGCTGGTACCAGTACCTTCATTGTTATATCCCTGGAGTCTACAGCTTACCAGTGGTCCAGTGTGACCCTTGTGCAATACATGGCAGTATGCATAGTATTCCTCTGCCTCCTGTCTACTACTGTCTTCTCAGTTCTTTCATTCTTCTTTTTAAAAAAATAATTTTATTGAGGTGCTGGGGAGATGGCTCAGTGGAATAAATGCTTCCCTGACAAGTGCAAGGGCCTGAGTTCAATCTCCAGCCCCACTCAAAAAAAAATTATTCAGAAACAAATAGCAATGATACAGTTTTAAAACCGATTAGTAGGAGAGTTTCAATAAGTAATATATTGCATATACTTGTGTTCTTAGTGGTTATACATAGTACAAGATACAGATGTGATATCCTGTTCACAAACACTGTTAGAACAAATCTTTCTATTAATTGAATTAAGAGAATGTAGCTGTATATCTATCCTAACTATTTTGAACCTATAGATACAAAATAGTCCTACATTTGTATTCCCTTTTTTTTTTTTTTTTTGTTTAGTTTTGTCAGAGAAGGGTGTTCCATTGTCATTTAAATACTGTGGATGCATGAATTCAGCAAAATATTTCAATATAGTCCTGTAGTCCATAATAGTAGTGGGTTTTCTGTTGACTGGCACTGTTAAAAGTTGACTTGAGCCTTTTACAGCTCAGCATATATTAATATGGCTTTACTTTATATACTTCATTTTTATACTTTTCTGCTGGATGGATAAGACCAGGATAAAGCAAGACCTTTAGAACAAGAAATGTAACTTTCGTATCTGCCAAGGTCAGTCAAATCCCTTCAGCATTTATCCTGAAACTCTACACCACAGTTTGTAGATCCTTTGTCAGTGTCAGCCATGTAGATAAGTCATGGCCATTACTTAACCAGTTTGCTTTTTGTGAAAACCTGAGAGAATATTTTCTCTCTGTGTGACTCATCTTAGGCACAGTCTACATCATCTATCACTTTCCTCTGTGGCTCCATAATTTTGATCAGAAAATTTGGGACACAACTGAGTTACATGATGTTACAATACAGGTTCTCATATGTGTTGAGCCCTCACTGACGTTGATTGGCTAGGGCCAGAATGTTGGCTGTCCTTACAGCCCTTCTTTTTCTCCAATTTTTGGTCTACAAATTTAGGTTGTTAACCCTCCAGAAGAGAATCATATTAATACCCTACAACATAGGCAGTTGAGCTTAACCGTACTGTCTGTGTATCAAACATCTTAGATATAATATGGAACAGATATTTTCTCAGTTCTTTCAAAGGAAATCAAGATGCTGTACATCTATTAGGCTTTCCTGTCCTCCACTCCAGCCCTTTTTGTCCTTTTGATGTGCCCTCTATGTGCCAGCTGAGC
Source organism: Ctenomys sociabilis (assembly GCA_004027165.1). Taxonomy (NCBI): domain Eukaryota; kingdom Metazoa; phylum Chordata; class Mammalia; order Rodentia; family Ctenomyidae; genus Ctenomys; species Ctenomys sociabilis. The sequence goes on along the minus strand of PVKA01004195.1, from coordinate 6,774 downwards.
TTTTGTGCTTGCTGGTGCTTCTTGGAATGTATTTCTCCAGATACTCTCACCTCTTCAGTTTGTACAGTAAATAAGATACTTTATAAAAATCGTCTACACTGCTAACAGCTACCCCTCTGCCTCTTCTCACTGTTCCCTACTCTTCCCGCTGTTCCTACTCTTCCCGCTGTTCCTACTCTTCCCATTATTCATGTTGCTGAAAGCACTTAACACTGTTTGGCATATTGTCGTTCTTTTGTTTATATACTTACTGGCTGAATGATTTGTCTTCAAGCACTGAAACATAGAATGAAAGAATGGGCCTTTTAAAAAAGACATCATATATGCAGTAATGACAGTGCTTGGTAAAAAGGCATTTGGTGAAGAATATGTTGAATAATAAATGTTATAGTTATTGTCAAACTCCTTAAGGAATTTAAATCTCTAGTCATAAAATAAGTGTACATTGATGAAAAATAAAGCAAAAGTGTGAAAGGTTTGATGTTTATATACCAAGTACTGACATGCTTTATAGTAAGGATGATTAAATTTGAAGTGGAGGTTAGTTTAGGATCCAAGACCACTTCTGTTTTGATGCCGGTAAAATTCTTTACAATTTAGATAACTTTTTATTTTCTATTTATAATATGCTATTAATAATTCTGGATGCACAAGACTGGCAGCAGTCTTCCTTAAGCAGAATTTTTCTTGGTCTGTTATTTGAGCTTAGCAGAAGATTCGAAATCCTGCTAGGAGGTTTTCTGAGAGGACAGATTTAGTTAGTTTTTAATTTTTTTCTTTTCAAAGCTTTCGCAGATGTTGCAGGGCTTCAATGTAGCACATGCTTGTACAGAATCTAAGGTGAAGCCTCATGAAGCATTATACAGTAAAACCCTGCCTGCAGGAGGGGGTCCTTAGACAGCTGCCAGTCATTAACTGATTGGATGCAAATGATGATGTGTAGGGCCTGTCAGGGCGACTGTTCTGCTCATTTAGGGTTTGAATCTGGGTGGTGGAGCAATGATAGCTGCTTTAGACTACGGAAACCACAAGTCCCGTCTCATCATGTAGTTGATAATGTCAGGAAAATGCTCGACACAGCTGGTTACTCTAGTTTACTGATTTCACAATGACTCTTTGCATTTTTATGCTTAGCAGACAGGAAATTCTCTATGATGACTGTCTTAATGAACATGGCACATTGTTTTAGAATATTTGTCCCTTCAAAACAACACATTTATAAGCCACATTCATTAATATTAGCTTGGTACAAGCACATCTTGGTTTATCTGAAAGCAATTACGACCAGTCTTCTCGCAGAGTATCTGGCCTCTTCGAAATCCCCTTGTGTCTCCTTATCTGTGTATGAATTTGACACCATTAATTTCTGTACTATGCTCTCAGGGCACTGATCAGCTTTCACTGTCATTTTGTACAGCTCCCTCATCTATTTTTTGCCTCTTTCCTAATGGATACAGATTCTCTTCTTAGCCTGCTTTTATTTCTCCTTCTATTTAGCATCTGGAACACACCTGCTATACAGTGGGTGAGATAAATGAAACCTTGATTTGTAAGTTCTGTTCCTGGTAATCTAGTTTTTGTGGGTAATCTGTCAGCCTCTAGACCACACTTCTTTTCTCTAAAACCAGCTATGTACAAAATTCATTATTAATTAAAATCATAAAATCACAGGCTAACAAAGATGTAGATGCATGAAATAGCAAGTGTGTGAATTTAAAAAAAGAAGGATAACACACATGGTAACATAGTGTCAAACCTTTAACTTAAGTGTTTAACTTAAAGGTTTGACACTAAATCAGTTCTCTGTTTTATAGAACATATAGTTTTTAATTGCTGTAAAGTACATTTTTAAAATAGAAACAAAACAGTTAATCTAAGGGAAATTTGATGAGCTAGCTTTTTTTTGTAATAGTGTAATATTTATATAGGTTAAGATGTCTATGGAATGGTCCACATTTTTCAAAGGATCTGGATCATTCCTTACATGTGATACGTTCACCCTGCACAGTATGAATAATAGTATTCTAACATAATCTATTTAGATATAGAAAAACCAATAGCAAATAGTTGTTTTAGCTCTGCAGTATTTGACAGGTTTTCTTCCTTCTTGGATTACTGTACTGTATTGAAGTGATAATTCCACTTTAATTTCATTTGATTTCAAGTTTCAGCAAGTAAGTTTTTGGAGGAATTTTACTGTCTTTAAGAAAGAGTTGATGCAAGCAGGCTCCAGGGCTAGAGATTCGATCCCTGGGTCTGTTGTGCTTGTCCCACCTCTGGGCCACACTGAGATGGCAGTTGAGACTGGGTGTGATGGAGCACACCTGTAATCCCAGCACTTGGGAGACTGTAAACAGGAGAATCACTATAAGTCTTATCTGGTAGTGGGAACCAGAACACCCTGTATACCCTTTCCTAAAATATAAAAAAGGAAAGAAAACAAACAAACAAAAAAAAGAAAGCTGAAAATTGAACTGAAATATAAACCCCTGAGCCATGTTAAAATCAATAAATTAATTGTAGATGCTATGATCTAAGGTCTAATTGAGTATCTTTCTTACTTTAGTGAATTATAATTAAGGAGTAGCTTTATAATTGTCTAATAAATATTATATCCCAAGTCATTTGTCATGGTACTTCTCAGGGTATATGAGAATTTTTCAAATGAGGCAGAGATTTTTATAAAATATAGAGTTTACTAATAAAGTTAGGAAAGGAAACCACTGTAGCATTTTTTTTCTTTTTTTTTGTGGAACCGGAGATTGAACTCAGGCCCTTGCACTTGCCAGGGAAGTGCTTATTCCGCTGAGCCATCTCCCCGGCCACTGTAGCATTTTCTTAATATTGGATTAAATTAAAATGCTATAGAAACACTGATTTTGATTTTTTAGCAGAGACATGGTAGAAGATAGTTAGATCTAAATGAAACAGTAAAGGCCCATTAAATAAATAGTAGGAAGTGAACACACATTTCCGTAGAATAAAGGAATTGTGTGTTTCATCTTCTCATTCTATTGAATTGACAGAAGAAAAATAAAATAATGATGCAGACATAAATGCAGTGAAAATATCTCAGTGGCTGAACTAGACTAAAATATTTCAAAAAGCAGATTCATCAGACTATTAAATTAGTGCCCTTTAAAAGTATTTGTTTCAGGGCCAGCCAAGTAGCTCAGTGGTGGGGCCAGGGAGATAGCTCAATAGAATAAGCTCTTGCCTAGCAAGCTCAGGGGCCTGAGTTCAATCCCTAGTTCTGCAAAAACAAAAACAAAAAAAATCACAAACAACTCAGGATTAAAGCACCTGCAAGGAGGCACAGGGGCGGGGTTCAGTCCTCAGGCCTGCTGTGCCAGCCCCGCTGCAGGCACGCTGAGATGGTGATTGAGACTGGATGTGGTGGCACACTCCTGTGATCCCAGCTCTTGGGAGGCTGTAAACAGGAGGATCACTATGAGTCCTGTCTAGTAGTAAGACCCTGAATACTCTGTAGACCCTTCCCTAAAATACAAAAAAAAAAAAAAAAAAAAAAAAAAAAGGGTTTGTTTCACATAAATTAAGTGTGGGCATTTTTCAGTTGGGGTAGAGCACCCACATAAGTTCAGATGCCTATGGTTTATTTGTCTAAGAAAGAACTAGTAGGTAATGCTTCTTATGTTGTGAACCTCTAATGACTCTGAGTTCAGTGTTGTGTGTGCAAAACATAACAGTCTACAAGTTCCATGTAAATGTTCTTGTATTGTTTTAGAAATAAAGTTCCCAATGTACTGATGATTCCCAGTGTTTCTGATATATGATTTTTAGAGCCTTTTAAAACGCTCAATCCTGGTATTAGCATTTCTTTAGATTTTATTTATGGAAATATATATTCAAAAGAAAGGGAAATTGGCATATGTTTAAAAGAAGTATCAAATTAAAGTATTCTGCTTTCCATATTAGTTTTGTGTTTTATAAAAATACTCTAACATAGCTGAGCATTATAGAGTGTGCCTGTAATCATAGCAGTATGGGAAGCTAAGGTAGGAAGATACAAGATTCCATCCCACATTGTAAACTTAGCAATTCAGCCAGTCCCTTTTTTAAAATAAAAAAGTTGGGGTTGTAGCACAGTGTGTTTATTTGATCAGCATTTCAAATTTATTTATACAATGCTATAAATACTATATTTTAATATATTTTTAAAAAATCTGTATCACATTGTAATATAAAACCTGTTTTATCTTGATTCTTTAGCCAGTAGATATAATGTTGCAGCAACTTCTGAACATGCAAGTATGTACAGGAACATCAAGGAAACCATTTTCTCTTTTTGCATTGCTCTAAATACATTGGACAACTGAGCACCTGCTTAGGCAAGTACAGGGTTGATCCCTGGCACCACAGGCCACACCAGCCGTGCTCCTGGGCATGCTGAGCCACTGAAACTGGCTGTGGTGATGCACACCTGTAATCCCAGTGCAGGGGAGGCTGAAAACAGGAGGATCATTCCAAGTCTGAGATGTATAGTAGACCCCGCACAATATACATTAAAAATAAATAAACAAAAATGAATACATATGTTAGACAGACAATGCCTCCATCAGGCCTGTTGTGGTTTTGCATGCCTGTAATTCTAGCACCTGGGATGCTGAGGCAGGAGGATCTTGCAAGTTTGAGATTAGTCTGGTCTACCAAGTGAGATCAAGGCCAACCTGAGCTACATGAAAAGGAAAAGAGAAGGCCTCCATCTTCCCATTTTCTTATTGAGTTGTTTCTAATTCATCCACTGAGAATATTTCCTTTCAGTGTCTTCTGTAAGTTTCTGTAGCTCCTGCAAACTCACCTCCCTCTTGCTACTGAAACCCTCACTCATTCTGTCTGTGTCTGTCTGTCTGTCTGTGTCTGTCTATCTATCTATCTATCTATCTATCTATCTATCTATCTATCTATCTATCTATCTATCTATCTATCTATCTATCTATCATCTTCAGAGCTTGTTTTCCTGTTTCTATGGAATTTGAAGTCTTTTGGAATTGTGCTTACATCTGTACCAATGGATACTTTTGTTCCGAAAGCTTCTTACTTTTTATCTAGCACTTTTATAGGCTTTATATAAGGAAGAATTCTCTAGACATAAGATCTGGTATCTATGAAGACAAAAGAATGTTATGAGTTATATTTGAGCATAGGGTTGTTTTGGATCATAGAAAATATTTTGAAATTTGTATTTCTCTCTCGGCAAAGGAGAAAGAAGTGGAGAGAGTATGCTAAAAAGTATGTAACAGTACTATCACGTGCAAAATCAAAGCAAAAGTATGTGATTCTTATAAAGTACAGAAGGTAAAATATGTTCATTTCTTGCTATACTGTAGTGGTATAGATGATGTTGCAGAGCAGATTTCAAAATGACATGTTTTTACTTTTAGCTCTATTACACATATGCATCTATTTCAATCATGAATTTAAAAGAAAATTCCAGATAAGTCTCAAGGGATTGTGGAAAAACTGAGACATTCACTTCATATAATTACTGAAAAAAGGATTGGATGTGGAGGAATGTTTATGTGTAGCTCTATGAAACAATGGCTAAAGGACAGTGTGAGCCCTGTTTTATCTTTGCCAATATGAGTATTAAAATAGAATTCTCATCTTTCGAGCTTTGTATATTAGTGCTAAATTTTACTTGTGATTTAAAACATATGATTAGTACTGAGCAAGGACGTGCATGTTTTGTACTTATTGAACATGAAATAATAAAACCAATAAATAAAACCAATAATAAAATAAAAGATTTTTATTTTAAAGAATATTATTTCCATGTAAAAAACATATTTATATTTGATTCACTAATAGAAACACACACAAACACACACGTACCTGAGCACAAACAGCTACGCCTTTTTAAGAGCAGAACTGTGTATATCAGATGCTTTCTTGTATCTTATATTTAAGGATTCTGAATCCCAGTAAGAATAGCTGCAGCTCTGTACGTTTGTGTAGTCATTTTAAATGGCATAATTTAGGGCTTCACACCAAACAACAGCTTTATTAAATTCTCAGTATAGGGCTGGCCAAAAAACTCAGTGGATTAAAGTGCCTGCTTAGGCAGACACAGGGGCTGGGAGTTCATCTCTGGGCTTGTTGTGCAGGCCCCACCCCTGGGGCCACTGAGAGGACAATTGAGGCTGGCTGTGGTGGCATGCCTATAATCCCAGCTCTTGGGAGGTTGTAGAGAGGCGGATCTGTAAGAGTCTGATCTAGTAGTGAAACCCTGAACACCCTGTAGACCCTTAAAAATTCAAAAAAAAACACCTCAATATATATATATTTTTAATGTATTCATCTATTTTTTCTGCTGTGTAGAATTTATGTATTTTTTAATTTTTGTTTTATTGAAGGATAAATATCAACGAGACAGTTTTAAGATACCTTGACAAGATGGATTTCATAAATTAATACATTGCAAACTGTTTTCATAATGTTTTGGTATCATAGAAGGTACATACATGATATTGTACTTACAGACATTATTATACCATATGTCTCTTATCACTAAATAGAGTGTAGCTGTTTACGTATCTTATTTTTTTCAATATATCTTTTTGAAATATTATAAGAACACATTTTTTTTTTTGATTCATAGTTCAGGTTTTGAGATTTGTACTTAAACTCCATAGCATATTAAAATCTTTTATTGCATGCTGAGATTTTTGATAATATCAGATAAAGACAGAATATCACATTACTCATTCGTTTCATTCAAAGAACACAGAGTAATATCAGCTATCACAAACATTA